>JAUMJM010000276.1:5000-68235 GCA_033558235.1 Neomorphus geoffroyi
CCACCTCTCCATCGTCAGCGCTTCCTGCGCAGCTCCTTCCTCTGCATCTGAAAAACACATCAACAAACAAACAGGTCTCCCTGATGCTCAGCGATACCTTAACAACTCTCAGCATCTCATTTCCATGTGGGAACACAATCTCTGTTATACACTACGGCAAGGCAGAAAAAGACCCAACCCAAATGCTATACCCCATGCGTACCAGCGATAACGGCCTTGGAATCTGAGCTGTTCGCCTTTCCTCGCTCAACCACTTTATCACACACAGCTTTGCTCATCCTCTCTATATCTAAATAACCCTACATACTCCCACCACCTGCTTATTGTACGGCTGCTGGTTCTGTAACGGACCCTACAGCCTTTGCCTACAAGGCCTGGGTTTATCAACTTAGAAGGTATAGAATCTTACTCTTATTCTTCTAGCCAATTCCATTCCTTCTATGCCTGGGGCAGAGCAGCTCCAGCAGCACACAGACACGGACAGACCGACACTGCACACGAGACCAATGACACAACAACAAGAGACAAAACTCTGTAAGAAGAATCCCACTCCAGAGATGCCATCGGGCAACGAGATCTAAGGGTCTGTAAGGAAGAATCTACAGCAGCCAAAGAAAATTGGAAGACAGTGTCCCGTTACAGGGAGATGTGGCCGCAACTGGGAGGATAAACATGAAAGAAGCATCACTTAATGGCCTAAAGATGTAGAGGATGCATGGAAGTGAGTCCTAGAAGGAGCATCCGAGACAATGATGGAATAACTGGCAGGGATGCCTACTTGGGCAACAATGCCTCCGCAGAAGATCACCGACTAGAAACTTCCAAGAGAAGACACGGATGCACGCTTTAAGATTGCCACGCAAGAAAAGTGGCACCCGGTTGGCACTCTACTGATGAGTACAGGCATTGAAGACGCTATCGATGGTGGCTGAGTCACATGCTGCATGCCTTTAAAGCAGAGGAGATCAAGATCCGAGGAAGGTCCTAGACACAGCAGACAGACTACACAAACCACACGACAAAGCAGACACAGGCTGGGACTGCCCTGCCCGTGCTATATTTGGGCTGAAAAATCAATCTGCTATCCATCTGCCCGAAGGGACCCTTCCTGCACAGCCCCCTCCACCACAGACCTTTTAAACTCTTCCTTTCTATTCACAACTTTCTTTCCTCTTCCCAACCGCATTCCAGCCCTATTCCCTCAACTTAGCTCTCAGAGAGTCAGAGGACTGAAGCCATCCTTGACAGGAAAACCTCAACACGCATCAGCTGTCTGAGAGGATCCTGTCCTCACGAGAGACCTCTTCACCGTCTGCAAGAAAACCAGACAGAACACAAACTCTGCTAGTCTGCATCGCGCTGGCCAATGCCAATGTCTCAGATGACAACTTGCTCTGCTAAACTGCCATAGCCTTCCGCCCACCTGCTCAGATACTGCAGCTGTCATTGCCCAACCCAGGGTGCCTGAGGGAAGAATAGACATAGAATTTACCCTTGTGCACGTGGGAAATGAATCCCACGCTCCTTCGCTCTACTACACAGCTCACCACAAACACTCTTCCCTTCCGAAGGTGGCCTATATGGCACCTGCAAAATCGAAGGTAAATGCTTGGCAAAGTTGCAGACAATGTTTCCCTCTTCAATACCAACCCACCACCAACCTACTCACCTTCTCAGAACACTCATAGGCAAGAAGCTGAGCCCCTTGGAGCTGTGCAGCACCTGCGATTTAAGCTACAGATTAATGCTCACGTAGCACCCAAAAGCACAGGCCACCCACAGTGATTCCCCAGCTCCTCCTCCATTAGCTTTCCATTCAGCCTCTCGGGCCTCCGTCATCTCACACTGCCGGGTTGAGGCTTCCGCCTCACCTGTAGTACACGAACACCAAAGGATCCTTGTAACTTCGTGGACAATAAGACTCCTAAACAATAACCTCTACTCCAGGTAACTCACCATCGCTCTTCTTGCCCGAGTCAGCTGACATTTCCACATTCTGCTTTGCTCAGGGCTCTGCAGCCTTCACAGTAAACAATAAAAAAACACATTAGCTTGTATATAAGTGCCAGTCACATATTCCCACCTGCACCGCAGCCAGCCCACCTTGCTCCCAAGCTCTCCTCGCTTCTCCTGTATTCAGCTTCTGGTGTGCAGCTCCTCCCTCTCGATCTGAAGAAACATCAGACAAGTCACCACAATGCCGTGTGGTTTAACAATTCCAGCTATCTTCCTTCCATTTAAGAACATCATTTCTATTTCACACTACAGCCAGACAGAAAAATAGGCAAACCCCACTGAAATCAAACAATAACACCCAAGCGTACCAGCTATAAGGCCCCAATGATATAAACTGCTCTACTATTGCTCAAATTGTCTTCTCCCAGGGAATTGTGGTCAACCCTTCAGCAGCCACATAACCCCAAGGAAATTTCTCTCTCCATCTGCTACATGTACAGCTACTTGGTCTGTAACGGACCAAACAGCCCTTCAAACTCTAAGACTGTAGACATATAAAACCATAGTACAACACCGTTATTCTTCCACTGACTATTGCTTCTGTGCTAAAGGCAGAGCAGGTCCATCCACACAGACACGCACATACCGACACTGGGCACAAGACCTACGACAACCACCAGAGACAAAAGGAACAATTACTGCACGAGAGACGCCATCGGGCAACAAGAGCTAGGAGGCCGCGAGGAACAATTTACAGCAGCCCTGCGAAAGTGGAAGACTGTGGGCCAGTACAGACAGATGCAGTCGCAAATGGGATGATGCGTTTGTAAGAAGCCTTGCTTAAAGGCCTGAAGACAAAGATTCCCATAACGGGCATCCGAGGAAGCGGATGACTAGTCAGAGACGCTGACACAGGCTACGAGACCTCTGCAAAGGCAGACTGATCGGAATCTTCCAAGAGATGCGGCCGATCCACACCAAGATTGCCACACAAGAAAAGCGGTACCCGATTGGCACCTTACTGATGGAGTACAGGCATTCAAGGCCCTACAAATGGTGCCCAAGTAACATCCTGCACGTCTTTAAAGCGAAGAGGAGATGGAGACCCGAGAAAGGTCCGAGGCTCAGCAGAAAGTCTACGTAAACCACACAGACACAGGCTGGGACTGCCCTGCCTGGCATGTGCTTTCATCGGGCTGAAAAACAATCCGCTCTCTATCTGCCCCAAGGGGTCCCTTCCTGCACAGCCCTCTTCACTATGGACCTTTAAAACGCCTCCCTTCTATTGTCAACCTTCTTCCTTCTTCCCATCCCCAGGCCAGCCCTGCTCCCTCAACCTAGCTTTCAGAAAGCTGGAGGTCTGAAGCCATCCCCGACAGAAAAAGCTCAACGCCGTCAGCTCTCTGGGAGGATCCTGCCCTCACCGGGGACTTCTTCACCATCTGCAAGAAAATCAGAGACAAAGGAAACACCAGCGACCTTCTGCATCGCGCTGGATAAGGCCGGTGCCTTGCGCGACACCTTGTTCTGCAAAGCTGCAGTGGCATTGTGCTCACCTGCTCGAATGTTTGACGCTGCATCCGTCATTACCTGGGGCACTTTAAGTTGACAAGACGAATTAAACGACTCCTGCACTTGTGAGAAGTCAATACCACGCTCCTCCTCGCTACTATTGGGTTCATCCCCAACACTCCTCCTGTTCCACAGGCAGCCCAAACATCATGTGCAAAAACAAAGATAAATGCTCACCTGAGCTGTGAGATAAGACCTTGCTCTTAGACACCAATCTCGCTGACAACCTCCTCCTCTTCTCATACCGCTCGGAAGCACAAAACTTCATGCCGCTGAGACTGCGAGAGGCAACTGCAATTAAAGGAAAAAGGCACATGTTTAGACACTATCCGAAAACCACCCGCTGCCCACGGGGATTCTCCAGCTCCTGCTCTGTAACTTTGATTGCTCGTCTGCCGGGACACTACCACCTCGTGCTGCCGTGGTGAGGTTTGCCTGTGACCTGTAATACATAAAAAGCATAAAACGCTTCTAGCTTCACAGGCAACACAACTCCCGAGCAAACTGCTACTTCGACAGCTCGCCGTCGCTGTCCTTGCTTGAGTCGGCTCCGTTGTCAATGTTCTTCTTTGCACATGGCTTCGCTCCTTCGAAATACAAAACCTGAACCTACAAGCTCCCACGCAGCCACCAATCACATCTTCCCTCCAATACTGTGGGCCAAGTCACCTTCTTATTGCTGCGCTCCCTGCTGTCGCCCTTAGGTGCCCGGCTCATCTCTTTGCATCTGAAAACGAAACCAAATACATCGATCAGAAGCTGATCGAGAACTGAACAATTCCTGTGCTCTCGCTCCCATTTAGGAACTCTGTCTAGATTCCAACTACAGCCAGCCATAGAAAAAAGCCATACTTTAAGGCTTGTACATATGGGTCTTCACACCTGTGAGAGTCAGTCTGCTTCCTACTGCTCGACAGCCCCTCCCACGTAGCTCCAGACACTCCCATACAACACTGTTGAAATGACTTCCCTTGTGACCCCGCAGATGTACTGGATCCGAGAAGACTGAGCAACTTCACCTCAACGGCCTCGGCATATCATCCTAGTAACTACGTACTCTCACCGCTCTTCCACCTAGCCCTGATTCTACATTCTCAGGCAGAGCAGTGCCGAGCCGCACACACACAGACTGACGCTACACAGAACATTAAACAGTGCAACTCAAATGATGAGAGAATTCAGCGATAAGACCGACTCCCAGACTGTAGGCACGGTCCGGCAAGAGGATCTACAGGTCCATGAGGGTAAGGTAAGCAGGCTGCATAACAAGGCCAAAGGTAAGCATCGTGGCTTGTAAACAAGAAACAGCCAAAACCAAGCCGAGGTACGCACAAGAAGCCCATTTTCAAGATCTAAAACTGAGATAACACAGAGAAGACATCCCGATGCACAAAGATGAATGACTGGAGAGCACGGGTGCTGGCACCGACAGCAATACTGCTATAATAGTTGACCGTAAACTAAAACTAAACTAAGACTAAAGCATGCGATTCAAGAAAAAGAACCGGCACTGCGCCAATAACTACAAGCATCTGAGACCCTGGGGATGTTACCTGAGGAACACGCAGCATCCTTTGATCGCAAAGACAATGAAGACCCAAGAAAGCTTTAAAACACAGCAGACAAACAGCCAAACGACAGACACAAGCTGGAACTGCTCTGCCCCGCACCTGATTACATCATGCTGAAAAGAACCCCGCTCCCTATACCGACCCAATAGGGACTCTTCCTACGTTGCTCTTTACCCTAAGCTACTTTTAGAACTCCTCTCTGCCGTTCCCACTCTTCTCTCTTTTGCCAAGCCCCATCCCAGCCTCGTCCCTTGACTCGGCTTTCAGAGGCCAAAACCGTCCTCAAGAAACCGATGAACCCCCCTCCCTTATCTAAACTGCATCCTAGTACCAGAGCGTTAGAAATTCCTTTTCTATTCAAGAGTTGTCAAATAAAAATCCCCGCTCCTTCCTAACAGTTCCTGTCCTGCACTTGTGCTTCCCAATCCTTCTGCGACCTTTCTCACAAACTGCGCTTCCGATCCCTTCCCTATAGTTTAAGTGTCCTTCTTACCTTCTGTTATCCTAAAGAATCCGGTGCCTGCTACAGTCTGACAGGGTAAGCTGACTTTCAATTCCTACGATCTGAAGGGTGCCTGTTACAAAGCATAAAGCCTCTATGAACAACACGTTGTTCCACAGATATTGAATAACAGCAGCAGGTTACGCCATAGCCAAAAAAATCCAAGCAAACAGAAAGAACATAATATAATACCTAAAAAAAGTATGAACTATTAACATATCTTACCGTGGCTGGACACCTAGTATAAAATTACTGACCTAAAAAACCCATACACCTCCTACATAAAATAATTGTATTTTCTAATACATGTGCTGCTTAACCTTGACTCAGCAGAAAACTCTTGCACCTAACAAACTCCTCTACTTTTCTAAACTAAAAAAAACCAAAAAACCTAAACCAACTTAGCCTACTCAAAAGGCTACAATGACCTGAAAGAAAAGGAGAACACTGATATTGAGAGAGACCAAAAACTGAATGAACCCCAGATGAAAGGCCTGAGGCTTTTAAACCCCTGGGCCTCCCCGCCCACCACCTGGGAGTGGTGCGTGGAAAATCCTACAAAGGCATAACTAGGACCAGCTGCGGAGTTCTCATTTGCCTTGCATTTACGAGGACAACATCGAGTGGAGAGGCGGACCCTTACCAGAAACACGGGTATATGCTCATTTACTACAGCTATATCTATCATCAAAGTTTATCTCTGACTTGACTAATTTTGGCAACTAAAGCTACACAGCCTGGTTCCTAAAAATCACCGTGCCCCACCCTCAGGTGAAGGGGAAATGAAAACAAGAGTAGAAAGGCTTGCAGAGTGGAAACTAAAGCTACAACTTTAATGAAATTATAGTACTATAATACTAATGCTTAAAATAATTACATGGGCATAAAAGACATACTAATATCTAAGGTTACACTCTCCCCCTGCCCTCGATGACCATAAGTCACCACCAATGCTGCAGAACAGACGTGGGGTAACAGGTCCGTGATAACAAGAAGTGAAACAAGAGACAGAGAAGTACAAATTGAGGTTAATGGACACTGAGTATTAAGAGACATGATTCCAGGAAAAACTAGGTTTGCTGTAAACCTAAATGCCTCTCAGAAAAAATAATATGAGGATTCAGAAGTAAAGCTGATGTTGTTATCCCAAGATATAGGACTGCAATTATTTGGGACTCTAGTGGGATCAAAGGAACTTTAGACCCAAACGGCCTCCTTGAGAATCAGGAAAAAGCTCAACGGCTGAGCTCCAATTAAAATGGAAGAAACAAAAAGGCCCTGAAAATACCCATTCTGTAACCACCTGCAGGCTACTTTGCTGTGCAACGAACCAAGATCCGTGAGAAATATCCATGGCAGCCCTCAGAATTGCAAGTAGAATATTTAGGGTGAATATCTTTGGGAGGGGCCCGAGTTGTGCTAAACTCACCTGAGACAGAGGGGTAATATGGCCTGGGAGTCCTTTCAGCCCTAGTGCTAGATGACTGGAATTGCTCTATAACTGCACAAGTAACACGTTGGCCTTCAGGATTAAACCCATAAGGCAAACGGTAATCTTTGGCAATTGTAACTGCCGGGCTTTCAGATTTAACAGCCTCTGTACAAAAGGCTGCGTGCACGCAGCCCACAGAGAATGCAGGGAGAGTAGCTGAATCTCCTGCTATGGCTCCTGTGCGCTTTGACCGATTCGCCTTACCGACTTGAGGAGTACAAGACAGCCTAAATACGTTTTTAGCCTCCATTCAGGACAAGTTAAGTACCAGGCGAGCTCAGATGGGTGAATTCTATACCTGGACACAGTCTGAGATAGAATCGCTTAAGGGAGACGGGTGGCATGGACCTTACAAGACCAAAACCCTAGAGAATCCGTTAATCCTAAAGCAGTGAATGGGCAAAAAAGGATCAGAGCAGAGGAAGAAGAATCCCAGATAGACCCACCTTTGATTCCAAAGGAAATGAGTTGTGAAAAAGGGAGCTAGAATTAGGAATCCCCAAAAAAGCTTGTTATATGGGGTATCGACAACGAATTTGCAACAATTAGTGACATTACTGAGCCAAAAAGGTTTGGCCCCCATTCCCTGAGCGCTCCACTGCTGGTACCAACCGAATGAGATGTCATCCGGTTAGAAGATGCTATGGTAAAAAACAAAAGACCCCTGGAAAGTTGTTGACGCAGCCTTGCGACCAGGTAATGAATATCCAATGGCTATCTGATCGTTTTTGAACCTGCTGTAGTTTTACCGGTTTTTCGTCTTGGACTTAATCAAAATGAATACTTTGGCGTTCAGTCTATCAAAGGGCCAGTACTGGAAACTCCCTAGTGGAACCGTATGGAGTTTTGCTCATTGGCATCCAAAACCACAGGCGCAAAGTAGATAATTAGAAGCATCCATTGTAATACCCTCTTCCACGGTCTGTAACTTGAAACATTAGCCTTTACCCACAGCCAGATCAGCAGGTATCAGTGATGTAACCTCATTCGTGGAATCCCAGAAAATAATATCCTGAACGCATTCACCCGGTAACTCCTCCGTTTGGCCAGTGGAAAAGCCCAAAGGGACCTCGAGGCTAACGGTAGAAGCTAGGAAGCTGAATGCTAACACCGAGCTCTTACAGCTGCTGTCCTGAATATCACTGAAACGATTACTCGGATTCAAAGTCAAAACCGTAGTCGGATGGCAGTCGTAGAGGTAAAAATACTTTTTTTTTTTTTTTTTACGTTTCCTCTCCAGGTCAAGGAGAAAAGCGGTTTGCACTTATATTTAAGGGCATCTGACATACCGGTAACTGACGACCACGAGGCTATCGACATTCACCTAGGATAGCTCATAATGCCCTTACGAAAACATTAGCCCAATCAGGGGTAAATCTGGGAATAACAATTTACCGATATATCAATGACATCTTAGTAGTGGGAAACGTGCAAGAATCTGTTCGAGAGCAAATGACAAGGGTAATAGATGAATCACAAAACCTAGGACAGGAAATTCCTCCCTCAAAAATAAAAGGGCAGGCACAAGAAGTGACATTTGTAGGAATAGGGCAAATCCAGGGCACTAGATCTCTCCCACCAGATTCGTGAAAACAAATAAAGGATAAACGAGGCCCTTGCTCTCTAACAGAACTAAAGGAAGCGTTGGGAACCCTTGGATACCAGAGGAAACACATTTCAGGGTTTTCCACTGTTACCTGACCGCTGTAGAGCCTGCTACAAACCAGAGAGAAACGGGAGTAGGAGAAATTGCCTGAACGAGCTTGGTGATTTTGATTTTCATTGGCCTGCATCGGCAATAGTGTGGCCAGTACATCTAGAGAAATTATCATCCCCTTATACTCTGCACAGGTCAGGCTGCACCTTAAGTATCTGGTTCTGGGCCCCTCGGTTTTAGAAAGATGTCGAGATGCTGCAGTATATCCAGAGGAGAGTGACCAGGACTCTGAAGGGGCTGGAGCACGAGGCCTGTGAAGAGCAACTGAGGGAGCTGGGGTTGTTTAGGCTGGAGAAGAGGAGGCTCAGGGGAGACCTCATTGCTCTCTACGACTGCCTGAAAGGAGGCTGTAGTCAGGTAGGGGTTGGTCTCTTCTCTCGCGTGACCGGTGACAGAACGAGAGGACACGGTCTCAAGCTTTGCCAGGGGAGGTTTAAGCTTGACATTAGGAAAGAATTCTTGACTGAAAGGGCGATTGGCCATTGGAATGCGCTGCCCAAGGAGGTGGTGGAGTCACTGTCCCTGGAGGGGTTTAAGGAGAGATTGGATGAGGCACTTAGTGCCACGGTGTAGTTCACAATTAGGAGTAGGTGTGGGTTGGGTCACAGGTTGGACTCGATCTCAGAGGTCTCTTCTGACCTTATTATACTGTAATATTCCCAAGGGATAAAAATCTCATTACTTGAAAAGCACGCTGAAGTTAGAATACGTCAAAATTTTTGCACTAATGCTTTCTACACATAGTTGACCTGTCAAAAGCTAACAAATCATCGTGCTTCCTACACGTACGGAGGGCACATAAAAGTTATCTTTCTTGAAGTACAAAAGACATTGAATTTTTCTTTAAGTTTTCAGAATGAAGAATAAGAGATTTTTTTGTACTCCATGGAGAACTGAATTTAAAGATAATAAAATAAATATCTATGCTTGTTGAACTGACAAGGTACGAAGTAAAGGTACAGGCGGATTTGAGGAAATATGAATGAACAGTTTTGAAAACACGTCCACGCGTGTGAATAAGAGTTTTTGTAGCTAACGCAGGAAGATGAAGAGCACAAGTATAAAGAAAAGCTACGGGTGTTCTCTTAAATATGGCAATATCTTTACTCTGAGTTAATGGATTATTTAAGCTTTGGCACTTGAGTTCATTTAACTCAAGATAGATGAATTGTTTTATTGATGGAAAACATCCAACAGCCTTGCAACTTATAATTAGTAAGCTCCAGACACTCCCATAAAACACAGTCCTAACCTCACAAACAGGGAACGTGAGCCGCTCTTGGAGTGAACTGCGTTTCCAGCTCAGGCACGCACAGGCATTGAGATCCCACGAATCACAGGTAAGCCTCATAAACTTCAGTGGAGCTACACAGATGTCTACGGGTGTGGGTCTGGCCCAACATCTTAAATATGTGACAATTAAAAAGGACAATGTTAAAGTAAAAGTCTGTTATTAGGGGTTTAGGTGCTGCTACACTTGCGCTTCTGAGGGTAACATAGTAGTTTTATTCTGCTTTATGACAGGTACCAGAGCACTCGGTTTGCATATGTATCCCCAAGCGAGCTCATCGGCGATTGGTTAATCCAAGAAACTAAAATGTTGCCGAGAAGTAAATCTTACCCAAATATAATCTCTCGTACATCTTACTACACA
This sequence comes from Neomorphus geoffroyi, assembly GCA_033558235.1. Lineage (NCBI taxonomy): Eukaryota > Metazoa > Chordata > Aves > Cuculiformes > Neomorphidae > Neomorphus > Neomorphus geoffroyi. Next base: position 15,465 of record JAUMJM010000276.1, read on the forward strand.
CATAGTTCTGAATTGCTAAATAGTAGTAAGAAGTGCTATGGAATTTATAAGATAAATTTATTTAAATCCTTTGTGCCCCTATGGATTAACAAGAATAAAAAACTACACAAAACCATCCCTGCCTCTAATGATAAAATGAGAACAAAGAAAGACGAGACAGTATTGACTGCAAATATTTGTGGTAACACGTCTCAGAAGTTTTCACGTTCCAAACCAATTTTGCTTTAAGATTTAAAAGTAAACCCACAAGTAAAATTATTATCTTACGCTTACAGAAGAAATGATCACAGTCAGCTCAAATGCGCCACAAAGAAGAACACGCAACTCCCCAGAACCAAGTCAAGAAATGAAGACTGCTCCGACTCCTGACTTCACCTAATCCTGCAGCAGCAGGTGAGAACCAGCTTTAAATCAGGCCTTTTAAGGGGCAAGCCTCTTCACCTGTACCAAATTGTTTAGCACAATTGTGGCACAGATTTAGCCAATGCAATTATTACTTTAAGATGCTTTTTATCAAGATCCACTCTTTTAATTCCAAGTTTAGCATCTACTTACAATGGGTTATGAGAAATTAATCCTAAATATAACGTTCCCGGTTTTTCTGAAAGTGGATATATCATTAAAAGAGCCAAGCTTGATTTAAATTATGTAAGTTTATAGCACATACATTATCAAGCCGATGAATAGCCAATTTTCCTTGTCAAAAACATGTCCAGATTCAAAGATTCATTCCATATTCTAGACACTGAGATAGAATGCTTGGAAGTATACCAATAACAGTTAGATATAATGGGCTTTACATAAGCATATTGTCTTACCATCGCGTGCAGATATGGGTTACCTGTACTCATACTGCTAAAAAGTCAAGGCTGGAAAGTCCAATAAAACTATCAGAGAAGCTAAAAATAAAAGCAGATCCTAGACCTGAAAGAAAAGTTTACAGACACAATCATTGCTGATGTCAGCTGAGTTGCACCCCTTCCTACGACGGAAGTAACTGTGATCACTGCTCCAATATCATTAGTCAGGCTCTGATTGCAGGGTCCTGCGAATCCCAAGCACATAAACTCACCTGGGGTCCCGTGTCTCTGAGTTAAAGAGGAGGAAAAAAAAGTCAACACAATAAAGCTCTGTGACTTGAGACATCCGGAGGAGATCGACACGCATTGATCTTGCCACCGACACTTCTCCTAGGAGAAACTTAGGAAAAAAACCCAAGGACGGGAATGTTATAAAGCCGCATGTTAAGAAACACCACCTTACTGAATGAACTAGTGAGACCAAAACTAGTGGGAGCTGCAGTGGTACCACGCAGCTGTCCTGCGTGTGCAAAAATGCTCCTCAGAGTTCCTCCATCAGCAAGCGGTGGCTCTCGCTGTAGAAAGCTGTTCTCACCTTTGTGTAGCATGTGAGAAAGGACAAAACCCTCTCTCCGGTTCCCTGCTGCTAAAAACAGTCAGGGATTAAATAATACAAACTGCTGGATTTTTCCCCTGTTTATCAACGTAGAGAAGAGTCTTTTGGTCTTTCCCAACGTAAAGCTGGAATCTGAATATGTTATAAGTTCTCAAGTTTCACAGGCCTACGTTATGTAAACATAAAAGCTCTGCTTGTCAAACACACAAGGCTAAACAACAATTAGTTGGATATATGTGTTTTCCTACATCGCAGCCTCCTCGGCATTCTTGCACTATCTCAGCATCATAACGTTGGAAAAGACCTTCGAGATCATCGAGTCCAACCTATGACCCGACACCTACTCCTACTCGTCAACTACATCCTGTCACTATGTGCCTCATCCAGTCTTTCTTTAAACACCTTTAGGGACGGTGACTCCACCACCTTCCCGGGCAGCGCATTCCGATGGCCAATCGCCCTTTCAGTAAAGAACTTCTTCCTAATGTCGAGCCTAAACCTCCCCTGACGAAGCTTGAGACCGTGTCCTCTCGTTCTGTCACCGGTCACCTGAGAGAAGAGACCAACCCCTGCCTGAGACAACCTCCTTTTATGTAGTTGTAGAGAGCTTTGAGGTCTCCCCTGAGCCTCCTCTTCTCCAGGCTAAACAACCCCAACTCCCTCAGTCGCTCCTCAAAGGACTTGTGCTCCAGCCCCTTCCCCATCCTCATCGCTCTCCTCTGGACGCACCCCAGCATCTCAACATTTCTCTCAAACCGAGGGGCCCAGAAAGGCAGACAGCTCTGCCGGGCTGGAGGACAAAAGCTGCAGCTGGCAGCAGAACTAAGTACAGTCGTTCAGCTGGTGACTCGCTGGAAGGGACTGTTTGGATGCGGCCTGGGGAGAAAACGTTGCTGATTTGATTTTTTTTTCTTTTTCAGATTCAGAAATACCTCGGCTTCTCGCAACGTCACCTTTTCCGGATGAGACCTTCCGGTTCCCTGTGCAGCCGGAGCCTGAACCTGGAGCTGCCCAAACCGTCGTTCATTTGAACTGGTGAAGTGGATCTTGCCTGCAAACCTGGAAGCGTTGCGTGTGTTCTCAGCCCGGTTAACGGCGGCCGTGCTTGTCGAAGCGTTTTGCGCTCTACAGTCCTCTCGCTGCTCTTTTCCTCTAAATCTGGCTGGTGGAGCAGGTTTTAAAAGTAACGCTGTGCCTGGGCTGCTTTTCCATGTGAAAGTTTCACTTGGACGTAATTTAGAGGGTCTTAAGGGTAAAAAGTTTGTATTGGGTAAGATTCAGTTTGGGTCTTTTTCTCTCTTTTATTATGTACACGTGACAGAAAAAACCCCATTAAAATAAATCGCATTCTCTCTGGGCTATTTTTGAACTTGGCCCAAAGACACTGCTTTCCATGTTGCGAGTTTTCATGTTCCGTGTGGCTTCCTTTCAATATATTCTGCTTCAATTTGAAAGCCTTGTGTTGGTGAAACACATCTGATAAATCAGCCAGCCATGACTTGGTGCATCAAATGTGAAGCAATTTACTGGATGCCTGGCTAGCTGAGTGGTTTAATACCCTGGCAGGAGGAGTGGGACACCAGATTCAAAGCGTTATTGTACATAAGTTTATTGCTTTTTCCATGTGTGTTTATTGCATCCCTCGGTAAATTACTTTGTATTACACCTCTCAAGCCTAAATGCACACTTTCAGCTTTCACAGCCCTAGTGGAAGTCGCATCCTTAGTGAGAGGATGGAATGTGGTAATATAATGGCCTGCATCAGGAATAGTGTTGCCAGCAGGACTAGAGAGGTCATCATCCTCTTCTCCTCGGCACTGGTCAGGCCGCACGTCGGTCCACACCGAATTCCGCGGGCCACGCTGGAGCGGCTCGCAGATGATGCGATCCCAGCCAAGAGAAGAAGGCCGAGGAAACCGGCTTGCAGCAAGCCATTTGCCAGGGAAACGCCTCCCAGTCGGAATGGCCCCAGCTATAAACCAGCAGGTTTCACGCTCTAACGCGCACACGTCTGGCAACGCAGCTTCGCCAGCTCTCTCATCCCCCTACGATGGATCCCACCCGGCCCCACAGATTTATGAGGACGCAAGTGGCTCAGCAGCTCTCTGACTTCTGCCTCCCGGACTGCGGGGGGGGGGCTCTATCGCGCCCTGACCCCATCTACCCCTTCACAACAGCAGCAGTCCAGCGAACAATCTGCCTTACTGTTGAAAACGCAGGGAAAGAAGGCGTTAAGTGCCTCAGCCCTTTCCTCACCTTCAGCTACTCTGCTTCCCCTCACATCCAATAAGGAGACGAAGTCGTCGCTGCCCTTCCTTCTGCCATCAACGTATTTGTGAAAACACTTCCTATTATCCTTCGCAGAAGTGGCCAATTTGAGCTCCGGCTGGGCTTGCGCCTCCCTCATTTTCTTCCTACAAGACTTAACGACATCTTGGAACGTAACCTGATTTACCAGACGGGTCCCACGTTAGAGACCGAGATACGCTTCCCTGCTTACTACCACAACGTTAGTCACGTATCGCTCAGGAAAGCTCGCAGCTCACTGCTGGGCTGCGCGCACGGTTGCTGTACGCAGGCTTCACTCTCCAAGAAAGAACAAGTTTGCTTCTCACATTAAAAGCAACGCTTCCCCTGGCACGGCTTCAGCTCATTTCAGCCCAACACCGTTCTCTAGATCCAGCATTCCCTAAACACAATCCCATCGCATGCTATCATGAAACAGAAAACACTCCAGCCAGAGCCGCCAGCAACACCAACTGTCATTAGCAGCGACAAGCCACGAGAAAGACACGTACCCGAACGCAGTGAGGGTGGACTGGGGACTTGGGAGAGGACTATGTAGCGGAATTGGCAGGAGGAGAGACTTGAGAGGGGACTGGGCACGTGGAAGGGGCAGGGACTTGGGAGCGGACTGGAAACATGGGAGAACAGGGACTTGGGAGGGAACTGGGGACATGGAAGGGGACTGGGGACATTGGAGGGGCAGGGACTTGGGAGGGGCAGGGACTTGGGAGGGGACTGGGGACACGGGAGGGGATTAGGGACTTTGGAGGGGCAGGGTCTGGGGAGGGATCTGGGGACATGGGAGGGGCAAGGACTTGGGAGGGGACTGGGGACTTGGGAGGGGATTGGGGACTTTGGAGGGGCAGGGACTGGGGAGGGGCAAGGACTTGGTAGGGGCAGGGACTTGGAAGGGGACTGGGTACGTACCAGGGCTGGGGACTGGGGACTTGGGAGGGGCGGGGACTTGGGAGGGGATTGGGGACATGGGAGGGGCAGGGACAGGGGAGGGAATGGGGACATGGAAGGGGCAAGGACTTGGGAGGGGACTGAGGACTTGGGAGGGGCAGGGACTGGGGAGGGGCAAGGACTTGGGTGGGGACTGGGGACATGGGAGGGGCAGGGACTGGGGACTTGGGAGGGGCAGGGACTGGGGAGGGGACTGGGGACATGGGAGTGCAGGGACTTGGGAGGGGACTGGGAACATGGGAGGGGCAGGGACTTGGGAGGGGACTGGGGACATGGGAGGGGCAGGGACTGGGGAGGGGACTGGGGACATGGGAGGGGCAGGGACTTGGGAGGGGACTGGAGACATGGGAGGGGCAGGGAGTTGGGAGTGGTAGGGACTGGGGACATGGGAGGGGCAGGGACTGGGGAGGGGACTTGGGAGGGGCAGGGACTTGGGCGGGGAATGGGGACATGGGAGGAGCAGGGACTTGGTAGGGGATTGGGGAAATGGGAGGGGCAGGGACTGGGGAGGGGACTGGGGACATGGGAGGGGCAGGGACTTGGGAGGTGACTGGAGACATTGGAGGGGCAAGGACTGGGGAGGGGACTGGGGATTTGGGCGAGGCAGGGACTTGGGAGTGGCAGGGACTGGGGTGGGGAGTGGGGAAATGGGAGGGGCAGGGACTGGGGAGGGGCAGGGACTGGGGAGGGGACTGGGGACATGGAAGGTCAGGGAAATGGTAGTTGCTGGGACTGGGGAGGGGACTGGGGACAAGGGAGGGTCAGAGACTTGGGAGGGGACTGGGGACTTGGGAGGGGCAGGGAGTTGGGTGGGGACTGGGGACATGGGAGGGTCAGGGACTGGGGAGGGGACTGGGGACTTGGGAGGGGACTGGGGACATGGGAGGTGCAAGGATTGGGAAGGGGACTGGGGACATGAGAGGGGCAGGGACTTGGGAGTGGCAGGGACTGGGGAGGGGACTGGGGACATGGGAGGAGCAGGGACTTGGTAGGGGATTGGGGAAATGGGAGGGGCAGTGAATTGGGAGGGGACGGGAGACATGGGAGGGGCAGGGAGTTGGGAGTGGTAGGGACTGGGGAGGGGACTGGGGACATGGGAGGGGCAGGGACTGGGGAAGGGACTGTGGAAAAGAGAGGGTCAGGGACATGGGAGGGGCAGGGACTGGGGAGGGGACTGGGGACATGGGAGAACAGGGACTTGGGAGGGAACTGGGGACATGGAAGGGGACTGGGGACATTGGAGGGGCAGGGACTTGGGAGGGGCAGGGACTTGGGAGGGGACTGGGGACATGGGAGGGGATTACGGACTTTGGAGGGGCAGGGTCTGGGGAGGGGACTGGGGACATGGGAGGGGCAAGGACTTGGGAGGGGACTGGGGACTTGGGAGGGGATTGGGGACTTTGGAGGGGCAGGGACTGGGGAGGGGCAAGGACTTGGTAGGGGCAGGGACTTGGAAGGGGACTGGGTACGTACCAGGGCTGGGGACTGGGGACTTGGGAGGGGCAGGGACTTGGGAGGGGATTGGGGACATGGGAGGGGCTGGGACAGGGGAGGGAATGGGGACATGGAAGGGGCAAGGACTTGGGAGGGGACTGAGGACTTGGGAGGGGCAGGGACTTGGGAGGGGCAGGGACTGGGGAGGGGCAAGGACTTGGGTGGGGACTGGGGACATGGGAGGGGCAGGGACTGGGGAGGGGACTGGGGACATGGGAGTGCAGGGACTTGGGAGGGGACTGGGGACATGGGAGGGGCAGGGACTTGGGAGGGGACTGGGGACATGGGAGGGGCAGGGACTGGGGAGGGGACTGGGGACATGGGAGGGGCAGGGACTTGGGAGGGGACTGGAGACATGGGAGGGGCAGGGAGTTGGGAGTGGTAGGGACTGGGGACATGGGAGGGGCAGGGACTGGGGAGGGGACTTGGGAGGGGCAGGGACTTGGGCGGGGAATGGGGACATGGGAGGAGCAGGGTCTTGGTAGGGGATTGGGGAAATGGGAGGGGCAGGGACTGGGGAGGGGACTGGGGACATGGGAGGGGCAGGGACTTGGGAGGTGACTGGAGACATTGGAGGGGCAAGGACTGGGGAGGGGACTGGGGATTTGGGCGAGGCAGGGACTTGGGAGTGGCAGGGACTGGGGTGGGGAGTGGGGAAATGGGAGGGGCAGGGACTGGGGAGGGGCAGGGACTGGGGAGGGGACTGGGGACATGGAAGGTCAGGGAAATGGTAGTTGCTGGGACTGGGGAGGGGACTGGGGACAAGGGAGGGTCAGAGACTTGGGAGGGGACTGGGGACTTGGGAGGGGCAGGGAGTTGGGTGGGGACTGGGGACATGGGAGGGTCAGGGACTGGGGAGGGGACTGGGGACATGGGAGGTGCAAGGATTGGGAAGGGGACTGGGGACATGAGAGGGGCAGGAACTTGGGAGTGGCAGGGACTGGGGAGGGGACTGGGGACATGGGAGGAGCAGGGACTTGGTAGGGGATTGGGGAAATGGGAGGGGCAGTGAATTGGGAGGGGACGGGAGACATGGGAGGGGCAGGGAGTTGGGAGTGGTAGGGACTGGGGAGATGGGAGGGGCAGGGACTGGGGAAGGGACTGTGGAAAAGAGAGGGTCAGGGACATGGGAGGGGCAGGGACTGGGGAGGGGACTGGGGACATGGGAGGTTCAGGGACTTGGGAGGGGACTGGGGACTTGGGAGGGGCAGGGACTTGGGTGGGGAGTCGGGACATGGGAGGGGGAGGGACTGGGGAGGGGACTGGGGACTTGGGAGGGGCAGGGACTTGGGAGGGGACTGTGGAAATGGGAGGGGCAGGGACTAGAGAGGGAATTGGGGACATGGGAGGGGCAGGGACTTGGGAGTGGCAGGGACTGGGGAGGGGACTGGGGACATGGGAGGGGCAGGGACTTGGTAGGGGAGGGGACTGGAGACTTGGGAGGGGATTAGGGACATTGGAGGGGCAGGGACTGGGGAGGGGACTGGGGACATGGGAGAGGCAGGGACTTGGGAGGGGACCGGGGACATGGGTGGGGACTGGAGACATGGGAGGGGCAGGGACTTGGGAGGGGACTGGAGACATGGGAGGGGCAGGGACTTGGGAGGGGCAGGGACTTGGGAGGGGACTGGGGACATGGGAGGGGCAAGGACTTGGGAGGGGACTGGGGACATGGGAGGGGAGTGGGGACATGGGAGGGGCAGGGACTTGGGAGGGGCAGGGACTGGGAAGGGGACTAGGGACATGGGAGGGCCAGGGACTTGGGAGGGGATTGGGGACATGGGTGGGGCAGGGACTTGGGAGGGGCAGGGACAGGGGAGGGGCAGGGACTTCGGAGGGGAATGGGGAAATGGGCGGGGCAGGGACTTGGGAGTGGCAGGGACTGGGGAAGGGACTGGGGAGTTGGGAGGGGCAAGGCTTGGGTAGGACAAGGACTTGGGAGGGGACTGGGGACATGGAAGGGGCAGGGACTTGGGAGTGGCAGGGACCGGGGAGGAAACTGGAGACATGGGAGGGGCAGGGACTTGGGAGGGGATTGGGGACATGGGAGGGGCAGGGACTTGGGAGTGGCAGGGACTGGGGAGGAAACTGGAGACATGGGAGGGGCAGGGACTTGGGAGGGGATTGGGACTTTCCAGGGGCAGGGACTTGGGAGGGGACTGGGGACATGGGAGGGGCAGGGACTTGGGTGGGGAGTCGGGACATGGGAGCGGCAGGGACTGGGGAGGGGACTGGGGACTTGGGAGGGGCAGGGACTTGGGAGGGGACTGGAGAAATGGGAGGGGCAGGGACTTGGGAGGAGACTGTGGAAATGGGAGGGGCAGGGACTAGGGAGGGGATTGGGGACATGGGAGGGGCAGGAACTGGGGAGGGGACTGGGGACATTGGAGGGGCAGGGACTTGGGAGGGGCAGGGACTTGGGAGGGGACTGGGGACATGGGAGGGGTACGGACTTTGGAGGTGACTGGGGACATGGGAGGGGCAGGGAGTTGGGAGGGGCAGGGACTGGGGAGGGGACTGGGGACTTGGGAGGGGCAGGGACTTTGGCGGGGAATGGTTACATGGGAGGAGCAGGGACTTGGTAGGGGATTGGGGAAATGGGAGGGGCAGGGAATTGGGAGGGGACGGGAGACATGGGAGGGGCAGGGAGTTTGGAGTGGTAGGGACTGGAGAGGGGTCTGGGGACACGGGAGGGGCAGGGACTTGGGAGGGGATTGGGGACGTGGGAGGGGCAGGGAGTTGGGAGTGGCAGGGACTGGGGAGGAAACTGGAGACATGGGAGGGGCTGGGACTTGGGAGGGGATTGGGGAAATGGGAGGGGCAGGGAATTGGGAGGGGACGGGAGACATGGGAGGGGCAGGGAGTTGGGAGTGGTAGGGACTGGGGAGGGGTCTGGGGACATGGGAGGGGCAGGGACTTGGGAGGGGATTGGGGACTTGGGAGGGGCAGGGACTTGGGAGTGGCAGGGACTGGGGAGGAAACTGGAGACAGGGGAGGGGCAGGGACTTGGGAGGGGATTGGGACTTTCCAGGGACAGGGACTTGGGAGGGGACTGGGGACATGGGAGGGGCAGGGACTGGGGAAGGGACTGGGGACAAGGGAGGTTCAGGGACATGGGAGGGGCAGGGACTGGGGAGGGGACTGGGACTTTCCAGGGGCAGGGACTGGGGAGGGGACTGGGGACTTGGGAGGGGCAGGGATTTGGGAGGGGACTGGAGAAATGGGAGGGGCAGGGACTTGGGAGGGGACTGTGGAAATGGGAGGGGCAGGGACTAGGGAGGGGATTGGGGACATGGGAGGGGCAGGGACTTGGGAGTGGCAGGGACTGGGGAGGGGACTGGGGACATGGGAGGGGCAGGGACTTGGGAGGGGAGGGGACTGGGGAGGGGACTGGGGAAATGGGAGAGGCAGGAACTGGGGAGGGGACTGGGGACATTGGAGGGACAGGGACTTGGGAGGGGCAGGGACTTGGGAGGGGACTGGGGACATGGGAGGGGCACGGACTTTGAAGGTGACTGGGGACATGGGAGGGGCAGGGATTTGGGAGGGGCAGGGACTCGGGAGGGGACTGGGGACATGGGAGGGGCAGGGACTGGGGAGGGGACTTGGGACTTGGGAGGGGCAGGGACTTGGGAGGTGACTGGGGACATGGGAGGGGCAAGGACTGGGGAGGGGACTGGGGACTTGGGAGGGGACTGGGGACTTGGGTGGGGACTGGGGACATGGGAGGGGCAGGGACTGGGGAGGGGACTGGGCACAAGGGAGGGGCAGGGACTTGGGAGGGGACTGGGGACTTGGGAGGGGACTGGGGACATGGGAGGGGCACGGACTTGGGAGGGGACTGGGGAAATGGGAGGGGCAGGGACTAGGGAGGGGATTGGGGACATGGGAGGGGCAGGGACTTGGGAGTGGCAGGGACTGGGGAGGAAACTGGAGACATGGGAGGGGCAGGGGATTGGGACTTTCCAGGGGCAGGGACTTGGGAGGGGACTGGGGACATGGGAGGGGCAGGGACTTGGGTGGGGAGTCGGGACATGGGAGCGTCAGGGACTGGGGAGGGGACTGGGGACTTGGGAGGGGCAGGGACTTGGGAGGGGACTGGAGAAATGGGAGGGGCAGGGACTTGGGAGGAGACTGTGGAAATGGGAGGGGCAGGGACTAGGGAGGGGATTGGGGACATGGGAGGGGCAGGGACTTGGGAGTGGCAGGGACTGGGGAGGGGACTGGGGACATGGGAGGGGCAGGGACTTGGTAGGGGAGGGGACTGGGGAAATAGGAGAGGCAGGAACTGGGGAGGGGACTGGGGACATTGGAGGGGCAGGGACTTGGGAGGGGCAGGGACTTGGGAGGGGACTGGGGACATGGGAGGGATACGGACTTTGGAGGTGACTGGGGACATGGGAGGGGCAGGGAGTTGGGAGGGGCAGGGACTGGGGAGGGGACTGGGGACATGGGAGGGGCAGGGACTCGGGAGGGGAATGGGGACATGGGAGGAGCAGGGACTTGGTAGAGGATTGGGGAAATGGGAGGGGCAGGGAATTGGGAGGGGACGGGAGACATGGGAGGGGCAGGGAGTTGGGAGTGGTAGGGACTGGGGAGGGGTCTGGGGACATGGGAGGGGCAGGGACTTGGGAGGGGATTGGGGACGTGGGAGGGGCAGGGACTTGGGAGTGACAGGGACTGGGGAGGAAACTGGAGACATGGGAGGGGCAGGGACTTGGGAGGGGATTGGGGAAATCGGAGGGGCAGGGAATTGGGAGGGGACGGGAGACATGGGAGGGGCAGGGAGTTGGGAGTGGTAGGGACTGGGGAGGGGTCTGGGGACATGGGAGGGGCAGGGACTTGGGAGGGGATTGGGGACTTGGGAGGGGCAGGGACTTGGGAGTGGCAGGGACTGGGGAGGAAACTGGAGACATGGGAGGGGCAGGGACTTGGGAGGGGATTGGGACTTTCCAGGGGCAGGGACTTGGGAGGGGACTGGGGACATGGGAGGGGAAGGGACTGGGGACAAGGGAGGTTCAGGGACATGGGAGGGGCAGGGACTGGGGAGGGGACTGGGACTTTCCAGGGGCAGGGACTGGGGAGGGGACTGGGGACTTGGGAGGGGCAGGGATTTTGGGAGGGGACTGAAGAAATGGGAGGGGCAGGGACTTGGGAGGGGACTGTGGAAATGGGAGGGGCAGGGACTAGGGAGGGGATTGAGGACATGGGAGGGGCATGGACTTGGGAGTGGCAGGGACTGGGGAGGGGGACTGGGGACATGGGAGGGGCAGGGACTTGGGAGGGGAGGGGACTGGGGAAATGGGAGAGGCAGGAACTGGGGAGGGGACTGGGGACATTGGAGGGACAGGGACTTGGGAGGGGCAGGGACTTGGGAGGGGACTGGGGACATGGGAGGGGCACAGACTTTGAAGGTGACTGGGGACATGGGAGGGGCAGGGACTTGGGAGGGGCAGGGACTGGGGAGGGGACTGGGGACATCGGAGGGGCAGGGACTGGGGAGGGGACTTGGGACTTGGGAGGGGCAGGGACTTGGGCGGGGAATGGGAACATGGGAGTAGCAGGGACTTGGTAGGGGATTGGGGACTTGGGAGGGCCAGGGACTGGGGAGGGGACTGGGGACATGGGAGGGGCAGGGACTAGGGAGGGGCAGGGACTGGGAAAGGGACTAGGGACATGGGAGGGGACTGGGGACTTGGGAGGGCCAGGGACTTGGGAGGGGATTGGGGACATGGGTGGGGCAGGGACTTGGGAGGGGCAGGGACAGGGGAGGGGCAGGGTCTTGGGAGGGGAATGGGGAAATGGGCGGGGCAGGGACTTGGGAGTGGCAGGGACTGGGGAAGGGACTGGGGAATTGGGAGGGTCAAGGCTTGGGAAGGACAGGGACTTGGGTGGGGACTGGGGACATGGAAGGGGCAGGGACTTGGGAGCGGACTGGGGACTTGGGAGGGGCAGGGACTTGGGTGGGGACTGGGGACATGGGAGGGGCAGGGACTGGGGAGTGGACTGGGGACATGGGAGGGGCAGGGACAGGGGAGTGGCAGGGACTGGGGAGGGGACTGGGGACATGGGAGGGGCAGGTACTTAGGAGGGGAGGGGCCTGGGGAGGGAACTGGGGAAATGGGAGAGGCAGGGACTGGGGAGGGGACTGGGGAGATTGGAGGGGCAGGGACTTGGGAGTGGCAGGGACTGGGGAGGGGACTGGGGACATGGGAGGGGCAGGGACTTGGGAGGGGCAGGGACTTGGGAGGGGACTGGGGACATGGGAGGGGCACTGACTTTGGAGGTGACTGGGGACATGGGAGGGGCAAGGACTGGGGAGGGGACTGGGGACTTGGGAGGGGACTGGGGACATGGGAGGGGCAGGGACTGGGGAGGGGACTGGGCACAAGGGAGGGGCAGGGACTGGGGAGGGGACTGGGGACATGGGAGGAGGAGGGACTTGGTAGGGGATTGGGGAAATGGGAGGGGCAGGGACTGGGGAGGGGACTGGGCACAAGGGAGGGGCAGGGACTTGGGAGGGGACTGGGGACTTGGGAGGGGACTGGGGACATGGGAGGGGCAGGGACTGTGGAGGGGACTGGGCACAAGGGAGGGGCAGGGACTTGGGAGGGGACTGGGGACTTGGGAGGGGACTGGGGACATGGGAGGGGCACGGACTTTGGAGGGGACTGGGGAAATGGGAGGGGCAGGGACTAGGGACGGGATTGGGGACGTGGGAGGGGCAGGGACTTGGGAGTGGCAGGGACTGGGGAGGAAACTGGAGACATGGGAGGGGCAGGGACTTGGGAGGGGATTGGGAGTTTCCAGGGGCAGGGACTTGGGAGGGGACTGGGGACATGGGTGGGGCATGGACTGGGGAAGGGACTGGGGACAAGGGAGGTTCAGGGACATGGGAGGGGCAGGGACTGGGGAGGGGACTGGGGACATGGGAGGTTCAGGGACTTGGGAGGGGATTGGGACTTTCCAGGGGCAGGGACAGGGGAGGGGACTGGGGACTTGGGAGGGGCAGGGATTTGGGAGGGGACTGGAGAAATGGGAGGGGCAGGGACTTGGGAGGGGACTGTGGAAATGGGAGGGGCAGGGACTAGGGAGGGGATTGGGGACATGGGAGGGGCAGGGACTTGGGAGTGGCAGGGACTGGGGAGGGGACTGGGGACATGGGAGGGGCAGGGACTTGGGAGGGGAGGGTACTGGGGAGGGGACTGGGGAAATGGGAGAGGCAGGAACTGGGGAGGGGACTGGGGACATTGGAGGGACAGGGACTTGGGAGGGGCAGGGACTTGGGAGGGGACTGGGGACATGGGAGGGGCACGGACTTTGGTGGTGACTGGGGACTTGGGAGGGGCAGGGACTTGGGAGGGGCAGGGACTGGGGACATGGGAGGGGCAGGGACTGGGGAGGGGACTTGGGACTTGGGAGGGGCAGGGACTTGGGCGGGGAATGGGAACATGGGAGGGGCAGGGACTTGGGAGGGGCAGGGACTGGGAAGGGGGACTAGGGACATGGGAGGGGACTGGGGACTTGGGAGGGCCAGGGACTTGGGAGGGGATTGGGGACATGGGCGGGGCAGGGACTGGGGAGGGGACTGGGCACAAGGGAGGGGCAGGGACTTGGGAGGGGACTGGGGAAATGGGAGGGGCACGGACTTGGGAGGGACTGGGGACATGGGAGGGGCAAGGACTGGGGAGGGGACTTGGGAGGGGCAGGGACTTGGGCGGGGAATGGGGACATGGGAGGAGCAGGGACTTGGTAGGGGATTGGGGAAATGGGAGGGGCAAGGACAGGGGAGGGGACTGGGGACCTGGGAGGAGACTGGGGACTTGGGTGGGGACTGGGGACATGGGAGGGGCAGGGACTGGGGAGGGGACAGGGCACAAGGGAGGGGCAGGGACTTGGGAGGGGACTGGGGAAATGGGAGGGGCACGGACTTGGGAGGGACTGGGGAAATGGGAGGGGCAGGGACTAGGGAGGGGATTGGGGACATGGGAGGGGCAGGGACTTGGGAGTGGCAGGGACTGGGGAGGAAACTGGAGACATGGGAGGGGCAGGGACTTGGGAGGGGATTGGGACTTTCCAGGGGCAGGGACTTGGGAGGGGACTGGGGACATGGGAGGGGCAGGGACTTGGGTGGGGAGTCGGGACATGGGAACGGCAGGGACTGGGGAGGGGACTGGGGACTTGGGAGGGGGCAGGGACTTGTGAGGGGACTGGAGAAATGGGAGGGGCAGGGACTTGGGAGGAGACTGTGGAAATGGGAGGGGCAGGGACTAGGGAGGGGATTGGGGACATGGGAGGGGCAGGGACTTGGTAGGGGAGGGGACTGGGGAAATAGGAGAGGCAGGAACTGGGGACATTGGAGGGGCAGGGACTTGGGAGGGGCAGGGACTTGGGAGGGGACTGGGGACATGGGAGGGGTACGGACTTTGGAGGTGACTGGGGACATGGGAGGGGCAGGGAGTTGGGAGGGGCAGGGACTGGGGAGGGGACTGGGGACATGGGAGGGGCAGGGACTGGGGAGGGGACTGGGGACTTGGGCGGGGCAGGGACTTTGGCGGGGAATGGTTACATGGGAGGAGCAGGGACTTGGTAGGGGATTGGGGAAATGGGAGGGGCAGGGAATTGGGAGGGGACGGGAGACATGGGAGGGGCAGGGAGTTTGGAGTGGTAGGGACTGGAGAGGGGTCTGGGGACATGGAGGGGCAGGGAATTGGGAGGGGATTGGGGACGTGGGAGGGGCAGGGACTTGGGAGTGGCAGGGACTGGGGAGGAAACTGGAGACATGGGAGGGGCAGGGACTTGGGAGGGGATTGGGGAAATGGGAGGGGCAGGGAATTGGGAGGGGACGGGAGGACATGGGAGGGGCAGGGAGTTGGGAGTGGTAGGGACTGGGGAGGGGTCTGGGGACATGGGAGGGGCAGGGACTTGGGAGGGGATTGGGGACTTGGGAGGGGCAGGGACTTGGGAGGGGATTGGGACTTTCCAGGGGCAGGGACTTGGGAGGGGACTGGGGACATGGGAGGGGCAGGGACTGGGGAAGGGACTGGGACAAGGGAGGTTCAGGGACATGGGAGGGGCAGGGACTGGGGAGGGGACTGGGACTTTCCAGGGGCAGGGACTGGGGAGGGGACTGGGGACTTGGGAGGGGCAGGATTTGGGAGGGGACTGGAGAAATGGGAGGGGCAGGGACTTGGGAGGGGACTGTGGAAATGGGAGGGGCAGGGACTAGGGAGGGGATTGGGGACATGGGAGGGGCAGGGACTTGGGAGTGGCAGGGACTGGGGAGGGGACTGGGGACATGGGAGGGGCAGGGACTTGGGAGGGGAGGGGACTGGGAGGGGACTGGGGAAATGGGAGAGGCAGGAACTGGGGAGGGGACTGGGGACATTGGAGGGACAGGGACTTGGGAGGGGCAGGGACTTGGGAGGGGACTGGGGACATGGGAGGGGCACGGACTTTGAAGGTGACTGGGGACATGGGAGGGGCAGGGACTTGGGAGGGGCAGGGACTCGGGAGGGGACTGGGGACATGGAGGGGCAGGGACTGGGGAGGGGACTTGGGACTTGGGAGGGGCAGGGACTTGGGAGGTGACTGGGGACATGGGAGGGGCAAGGACTGGGGAGGGGACTGGGGACTTGGGAGGGGACTGGGACTTGGGTGGGGACTGGGGACATGGGAGGGGCAGGGACTGGGGAGGGGACTGGGCACAAGGGAGGGGCAGGGACTTGGGAGGGGACTGGGGACTTGGGAGGGGACTGGGGACATGGGAGGGTCACGGACTTGGGAGGGGACTGGGGAAATGGGAGGGGCAGGGACTAGGGAGGGGATTGGGGACATGGGAGGGGCAGGGACTTGGGAGTGGCAGGGACTGGGGAGGAAACTGGAGACATGGGAGGGGGAGGGGATTGGGACTTTCCAGGGGCAGGGACTTGGGAGGGGACTGGGGACATGGGAGGGGCAGGGACTTGGTAGGGGAGGGGACTGGGGAAATAGGAGAGGCAGGAACTGGGGAGGGGGACTGGGGACATTGGAGGGGCAGGGACTTGGGAGGGGCAGGGACTTGGGAGGGGACTGGGGACATGGGAGGGGTACGGACTTTGGAGGTGACTGGGGACATGGGAGGGGCAGGGAGTTGGGAGGGGCAGGGACTGGGGAGGGGACTGGGGACATGGGAGGGGCAGGGACTGGGGAGGGGACTTGGGACTTGGGAGGGGCAGGGACTTTGGCGGGGAATGGGGACATGGGAGGAGCAGGGACTTGGTAGAGGATTGGGGAAATGGAGGGGCAGGAATTGGGAGGGGACGGGAGACATGGGAGGGGCAGGGACTTGGGAGGGGATTGGGGACGTGGGAGGGGCAGGGACTTGGGAGTGACAGGCACTGGGGAGGAAACTGGAGACATGGGAGGGGCAGGGACTTGGGAGGGGATTGGGACTTTCCAGGGGCAGGGACTTGGGAGGGGACTGGGGACATGGGAGGGGCAGGGACTGGGGAAGGGACTGGGGACAAGGGAGGTTCAGGGACATGGGAGGGGCAGGGACTGGGGAGGGGACTGGGACTTTCCAGGGGCAGGGACTGGGGAGGGGACTGGGGACTTGGGAGGGGCAGGGATTTGGGAGGGGACTGGAGAAATGGGAGGGGCAGGGACTTGGGAGGGGACTGTGGGGGAGGGGCAGGGACTAGGGAGGGGATTGGGGACATGGGAGGGGCAGGGACTTGGGAGTGGCAGGGACTGGGGAGGGGACTGGGGACATGGGAGGGGCAGGGACTTGGGAGGGGAGGGGACTGGGGAGGGGACTGGGGAAATGGGAGAGGCAGGAACTGGGGAGGGGACTGGGGACATTGGAGGGACAGGGACTTGGGAGGGGCAGGGACTTGGGAGGGGACTGGGGACATGGGAGGGGCACGGACTTTGAAGGTGACTGGGGACATGGGAGGGGCAGGGACTTGGGAGGGGCAGGGACTCGGGAGGGGACTGGGGACATGGGAGGGGCAGGGACTGGGGAGGGGACTTGGGACTTGGGAGGGGAAGGGACTTGGGAGGTGACTGGGGACATGGGAGGGGCAGGGAATTGGGAGGGGATTGGGGACGTGGGAGGGGCAGGGACTTGGGAGTGGCAGGGACTGGGGAGGAAACTGGAGACATGGGAGGGGGGCAGGGACTCTGGGAGGGGATTGGGGAAATGGGAGGGGCAGGGAATTGGGAGGGGACGGGAGACATGGGAGGGGCAGGGAGTTGGGAGTGGTAGGGACTGGGGAGGGGTCTGGGGACATGGAGGGGCAGGGACTTGGGAGGGGATTGGGGACTTGGGAGGGGGCAGGGACTTGGGAGTGGCAGGGACTGGGGAGGAAACTGGAGACATGGGAGGGGCAGGGACTTGGGAGGGGATTGGGACTTTCCAGGGGCAGGGACTTGGGAGGGGACTGGGGACATGGGAGGGGCAGGGACTGGGGAAGGGACTGGGGACAAGGGAGGTTCAGGGACATGGGAGGGGCAGGGACTGGGGAGGGGACTGGGACTTTCCAGGGGCAGGAACTGGGAGGGGACTGGGGACTTGGGAGGGGCAGGGATTTGGGAGGGGACTGGAGAAATGGGAGGGGCAGGGACTTGGGAGGGGGACTGTGGAAATGGGAGGGGCAGGGACTAGGGAGGGGATTGGGGACATGGGAGGGGCAGGGACTTGGGAGTGGCAGGGACTGGGGAGGGGACTGGGGACATGGGAGGGGCAGGGACTTGGGAGGGGAGGGGACTGGGGAGGGGACTGGGGAAATGGGAGAGGCAGGAACTGGGGAGGGGACTGGGGACATTGGAGGGACAGGGACTTGGGAGGGGCAGGGACTTGGGAGGGGACTGGGGACATGGGAGGGGCACGGACTTTGAAGGTGACTGGGGACATGGGAGGGGCAGGGACTTGGGAGGGGCAGGGACTCGGGAGGGGACTGGGGACATGGGAGGGGCAGGGACTGGGGGAGGGGACTTGGGACTTGGGAGGGGCAGGGACTTGGGAGGTGACTGGGGACATGGGAGGGGCAAGGACTGGGGAGGGGACTGGGGACTTGGGTGGGGACTGGGACATGGGAGGGGCAGGGACTGGGGAGGGGACTGGGCACAAGGGAGGGGCAGGGACTTGGAGGGGACTGGGGACTTGGGAGGGGACTGGGGACATGGGAGGGGCACGGACTTGGGAGGGGACTGGGGAAATGGGAGGGGCAGGGACTAGGGAGGGGATTGGGGACATGGGAGGGGCAGGGACTTGGGAGTGGCAGGGACTGGGGAGGAAACTGGAGACATGGGAGGGGGAGGGGATTGGGACTTTCCAGGGGCAGGGACTTGGGAGGGGACTGGGGACATGGGAGGGGCAGGGACTTGGTAGGGGAGGGGACTGGGGAAATAGGAGAGGCAGGAACTGGGGAGGGGACTGGGGACATTGGAGGGCAGAGACTTGGGAGGGGCAGGGACTTGGGAGGGGACTGGGGACATGGGAGGGGTACGGACTTTGAGGTGACTGGGGACATGGGAGGGGCAGGGAGTTGGGAGGGGCAGGGACTGGGGAGGGGACTGGGGACATGGGAGGGGCAGGGACTGGGGAGGGGACTTGGGACTTGGGAGGGGCAGGGACTTTGGCGGGGAATGGGGACATGGGAGGAGCAGGGACTTGGTAGAGGATTGGGGAAATGGGAGGGGCAGGGAATTGGGAGGGGACGGGAGACATGGGAGGGGCAGGGAGTTGGGAGTGGTAGGGACTGGGGAGGGGTCTGGGGACATGGGAGGGGCAGGGACTTGGGAGGGGATTGGGGACGTGGGAGGGGCAGGGACTTGGGAGTGACAGGGACTGGGGAGGAAACTGGAGACATGGGAGGGGCAGGGACTTGGAGGGGATTGGGGAAATGGGAGGGGCAGGGAATTGGGAGGGGACGGGAGACATGGCAGGGGCAGGGAGTTGGGAGTGGTAGGGACTGGGGAGGGGTCTGGGGACATGGGAGGGGCAGGGACTTGGGAGGGGATTGGGGACTTGGGAGGGGCAGGGACTTGGGAGTGGCAGGGGACTGGGGAGGAAACTGGAGACATGGGAGGGGCAGGGACTTGGGAGGGGATTGGGACTTTCCAGGGGCAGGGACTTGGGAGGGGACTGGGGGACATGGGAGGGGCAGGGACTGGTGGGGAAGGGACTGGGGACAAGGGAGGTTCAGGGACATGGGAGGGGCAGGGACTGGGGAGGGGACTGGGACTTTCCAGGGGCAGGGGACTGGGGAGGGGACTGGGGACATGGGAGGGGGCAGGGATTTGGGAGGGGACTGGAGAAATGGGAGGGGCAGGGACTTGGGAGGGGACTGTGGAAATGGGAGGGGCAGGGACTTGGGAGGGGACTGGGGACATGGGAGGGGCAGGGACTTGGGAGTGGCAGGGACTGGGGAGGGGGACTGGGGACATGGGAGGGGCAGGGACTTGGGAGGGGAGGGGACTGGGGAAATGGGAGAGGCAGGAACTGGGGAGGGGACTGGGGACATTGGAGGGACAGGGACTTGGGAGGGGCAGGGACTTGGGAGGGGACTGGGGACATGGGAGGGGCACGGACTTTGAAGGTGACTGGGGACATGGGAGGGGCAGGGACTTGGGAGGGGCAGGGACTCGGGAGGGGACTGGGGACATGGGAGGGGCAGGGACTGGGGAGGGGACTTGGGACTTGGGAGGGGCAGGAACTTGGGAGGTGACTGGGGACATGGGAGGGGCAGGGAATTGGGAGGGGATTGGGGACGTGGGAGGGGCAGGGACTTGGGAGTGGCAGGGACTGGGGAGGAAACTGGAGACATGGGAGGGGCAGGGACTTGGGAGGGGATTGGGGAAATGGGAGGGGCAGGGAATTGGGAGGGGACGGGAGACATGGGAGGGGCAGGGAGTTGGGAGTGGTAGGGACTGGGGAGGGGTCTGGGGACATGGGAGGGGCAGGGACTTGGGAGGGGATTGGGGACTTGGGAGGGGCAGGGACTTGGGAGTGGCAGGGACTGGGGAGGAAACTGGAGACATGGGAGGGGCAGGGACTTGGGAGGGGATTGGGACTTTCCAGGGGCAGGGACTTGGGAGGGGACTGGGGACATGGGAGGGGCAGGGACTGGGGAAGGGACTGGGGACAAGGGAGGTTCAGGGACATGGGAGGGGCAGGGACTGGGGAGGGGACTGGGACTTTCCAGGGGCAGGAACTGGGGAGGGGACTGGGACTTGGGAGGGGCAGGGATTTGGGAGGGGACTGGAGAAATGGGAGGGGCAGGGACTTGGGAGGGGACTGTGGAAATGGGAGGGGCAGGGACTAGGGAGGGGATTGGGGACATGGGAGGGGCAGGGACTTGGGAGTGGCAGGGACTGGGGAGGGGACTGGGGACATGGGAGGGGCAGGGACTTGGAGGGGAGGGGACTGGGGAGGGGACTGGGGAAATGGGAGAGGCAGGAACTGGGGAGGGGACTGGGGACATTGGAGGGACAGGGACTTGGGAGGGGCAGGGACTTGGGAGGGGACTGGGGACATGGGAGGGGCACGGACTTTGAAGGTGACTGGGGACATGGGAGGGGCAGGGACTTGGGAGGGGCAGGGACTCGGGAGGGGACTGGGGACATGGGAGGGGCAGGGACTGGGGAGGGGACTTGGGACTTGGGAGGGGCAGGGACTTGGGAGGTGACTGGGGACATGGGAGGGGCAAGGACTGGGGAGGGGACTGGGGACTTGGGTGGGGACTGGGGACATGGGAGGGGCAGGGACTAGGGAGGGGACTGGGCACAAGGGAGGGGCAGGGACTTGGGAGGGGACTGGGACTTGGGAGGGGACTGGGACATGGGAGGGGCACGGACTTGGGAGGGGACTGGGGAAATGGGAGGGGCAGGGACTAGGGAGGGGATTGGGGACATGGGAGGGGCAGGGACTTGGGAGTGGCAGGGACTGGGGAGGAAACTGGAGACATGGGAGGGGGAGGGGATTGGGACTTTCCAGGGGCAGGGACTTGGGAGGGGACTGGGGACATGGGAGGGGCAGGGACTTGGTAGGGGAGGGGACTGGGGAAATAGGAGAGGCAGGAACTGGGGAGGGGACTGGGACATTGGAGGGGCAGGGACTTGGGAGGGGCAGGGACTTGGGAGGGGAGTGGGGGACATGGGAGGGGTACGGACTTTGGAGGTGACTGGGGACATGGGAGGGGCAGGGAGTTGGGAGGGGCAGGGACTGGGGAGGGGACTGGGGACATGGAGGGGCAGGGACTGGGGAGGGGACTTGGGACTTGGGAGGGGCAGGGACTTTGGCGGGGAATGGGGACATGGGAGGAGCAGGGACTTGGTAGAGGATTGGGGGAAATGGGAGGGGCAGGGAATTGGGAGGGGACGGGAGACATGGGAGGGGCAGGGAGTTGGGAGTGGTAGGGACTGGGGAGGGGTCTGGGAACATGGAGGGGCAGGGACTTGGGAGGGGATTGGGGACGTGGGAGGGCAGGGACTTGGGAGTGACAGGGACTGGGGAGGAAACTGGAGACATGGGAGGGGCAGGGACTTGGGAGGGGATTGGGGAAATGGGAGGGGCAGGGAATTGGGAGGGGACGGGAGACATGGGAGGGGCAGGGAGTTGGGAGTGGTAGGGACTGGGGAGGAAACTGGGGACATGGGAGGGGCAGGGACTTGGGAGGGGATTGGGGACTTTCCAGGGGCAGGGACTTGGGAGGGGACTGGGGACATGGGAGGGGCAGGGACTGGGGAAGGGACTGGGGACAAGGGAGGTTCAGGGACATGGGAGGGGCAGGGACTGGGGAGGGGACTGGGACTTTCCAGGGGCAGGGACTGGGGAGGGGACTGGGGACTTGGGAGGGGCAGGGATTTGGGAGGGGACTGGAGAAATGGGAGGGGCAGGGACTTGGGAGGGGACTGTGGAAATGGGAGGGGCAGGGACTAGGGAGGGGATTGGGGACATGGGAGGGGCAGGGACTTGGGAGTGGCAGGGACTGGGGAGGGGACTGGGGACATGGGAGGGGCAGGGACTTGGGAGGGGAGGGGACTGGGGAGGGGACTGGGGAAATGGGAGAGGCAGGAACTGGGGAGGGGACTGGGGACATTGGAGGGACAGGGACTTGGGAGGGGCAGGGACTTGGGAGGGGACTGGGGACATGGGAGGGGCAGGGACTTTGAAGGTGACTGGGGACATGGGAGGGGCAGGGACTTGGGAGGGGCAGGGACTCGGGAGGGGACTGGGGGACATGGGAGGGGCAGGGACTGGGGAGGGGACTTGGGACTTGGAGGGGCAGGGACTTGGGAGGTGACTGGGAACATGGGAGGGGCAAGGACTGGGAGGGGACTGGGGACTTGGGAGGGGACTGGGGACTTGGGTGGGGACTGGGGACATGGGAGGGGCAGGGACTGGGGAGGGGACTGGGCACAAGGGAGGGGCAGGGACTTGGGAGGGGACTGGGGACTTGGGAGGAAACTGGAGACATGGGAGGGGCAGGGACTTGGGAGGGGACTGGGGAAATGGGAGGGGCAGGGACTAGGGGGGGGATTGGGGACTTGGGAGGGGACTGGGGACATGGGAGTGGCAGGGACTGGGGAGTGGACTGGGGACATGGGAGGGGCAGGGACATGGGAGTGGCAGGGACTGGGGAGGGGACTGGGGACATGGGAGGGGCAGGTACTTAGGAGGGGAGGGGCCTGGGGAGGGAACTGGGGAAATGGGAGAGGCAGGGACTGGGGAGGGGACTGGGGACATTGGAGG
The DNA here is from genome assembly GCA_033558235.1 of Neomorphus geoffroyi. Lineage (NCBI taxonomy): Eukaryota > Metazoa > Chordata > Aves > Cuculiformes > Neomorphidae > Neomorphus > Neomorphus geoffroyi. The sequence goes on from JAUMJM010000276.1 coordinate 38,365, forward strand.
GGCAGGGACTTGGGAGTGGCAGGGACTGGGGAGGGGACTGGGGACATGGGAGGGGCAGGACTTGGGAGGGGCAGGGACTTGGGAGGGGACTGGGGACATGGGAGGGGCACTGACTTTGGAGGTGACTGGGGACATGGGAGGGGCAAGGACTGGGGAGGGGACTGGGGACTTGGGAGGGGGACTGGGGACATGGGAGGGGCAGGGACTGGGGAGGGGACTGGGCACAAGGGAGGGGCAGGGACTGGGGAGGGGACTGGGGACATGGGAGGAGCAGGGACTTGGTAGGGGATTGGGGAAATGGGAGGGGCAGGGACTGGGGAGGGGACTGGGCACAAGGGAGGGGCAGGGACTTAGGAGGGACTGGGGACTTGGGAGGGGACTGGGGACATGGGAGGGGCAGGGACTGTGGAGGGGACTGGGCACAAGGGAGGGGCAGGGACTTGGGAGGGGACTGGGGACTTGGGAGGGGACTGGGGACATGGGAGGGGCACGGACTTGGGAGGGGACTGGGGAAATGGGAGGGGCAGGGACTAGGGACGGGATTGGGGACGTGGGAGGGGCAGGGACTTGGGAGTGGCAGGGACTGGGGAGGAAACTGGAAACATGGGAGGGGCAGGGACTTGGGAGGGGATTGGGAGTTTCCAGGGGCAGGGACTTGGGAGGGGACTGGGGACATGGGTGGGGCATGGACTGGGGAAGGGACTGGGGACAAGGGAGGTTCAGGGACATGGGAGGGGCAGGGACTGGGGAGGGGACTGGGGACATGGGAGGTTCAGGGACTTGGGAGGGGATTGGGACTTCCAGGGGCAGGGACAGGGAGGGGACTGGGGACTTGGGAGGGGCAGGGATTTGGGAGGGGACTGGAGAAATGGGAGGGGCAGGGACTTGGGAGGGACTGTGGAAAAAGGAGGGCAGGGACTAGGGAGGGGATTGGGGACATGGGAGGGGCAGGGACTTGGGAGTGGCAGGGACTGGGGAGGGGACTGGGGACATGGGAGGGGCAGGGACTTGGGAGGGGAGGGTACTGGGGAGGGGACTGGGGAAATGGGAGAGGCAGGAACTGGGGAGGGGACTGGGGACATTGGAGGGACAGGGACTTGGGAGGGGCAGGGACTTGGGAGGGGACTGGGGACATGGGAGGGGCACAGACTTTGGTGGTGACTGGGGACTTGGGAGGGGCAGGGACTTGGGAGGGGCAGGGACTGGGGACATGGGAGGGGCAGGGACTGGGAGGGGAATGGGAACATGGGAGGGGCAGGGACTTGGGAGGGGCAGGGACTGGGAAGGGGACTAGGGACATGGGAGGGGACTGGGGACTTGGGAGGGCCAGGGACTTGGGAGGGATTGGGGACATGGGCGGGGCAGGGACTGGGGAGGGGACTGGGCACAAGGGAGGGGCAGGGACTTGGGAGGGGACTGGGGAAATGGGAGGGGCACGGACTTGGGAGGGACTGGGGACATGGGAGGGGCAAGGACTGGGGAGGGGACTTGGGAGGGGCAGGGACTTGGGCGGGGAATGGGGACATGGGAGGAGCAGGGACTTGGTAGGGGATTGGGGAAATGGGAGGGGCAGGGACTGGGGAGGGGACTGGGGACATGGGAGGGGCAGGGACTTGCGAGGTGACTGGGGACATGGGAGGGGCAAGGACTGGGGAGGGGACTGGGGACCTGGGAGGAGACTGGGGACTTGGGTGGGGACTGGGGACATGGGAGGGGCAGGGACTGGGAGGGGACTGGGCACAAGGGAGGGGCAGGGACTTGGGAGGGGGACTGGGGAAATGGGAGGGGCACGGACTTGGGAGGGACTGGGGAAATGGGAGGGGCAGGGACTAGGGAGGGGATTGGGGACATGGGAGGGGCAGGGACTTGGGAGTGGCAGGGACTGGGGAGGAAACTGGAGACATGGGAGGGGCAGGGACTTGGGAGGGGATTGGGACTTTCCAGGGGCAGGGACTTGGGAGGGGACTGGGGACATGGGAGGGGCAGGGACTGGGGAGGGGACTTGGGACTTGGGAGGGGCACGGACTTTGGCGGGGAATGGGAACATGGGAGGGGCAGGGACTTGGGAGGGGCAGGGACTGGGAAGGGGACTAGGGACATGGGAGGGGACTGGGGACTTGGGAGGGCCAGGGACTTGGGAGGGGATTGGGGACATGGGCGGGGCAGGGACTTGGGAGTGGCAGGGACTGGGGAAGGGACTGGGGAATTGGGATGGTCAAGGCTTGGAAGGACAGGGACTTGGGAGGGGACTGGGGACATGGAAGGGGCAGGGACTGGGGAGGGGACTGGGGACTTGGGAGGGGCAGGGACTTGGGTGGGGACTGGGGACATGGGAGGGGCAGGGACTGGGGAGTGGACTGGGGACATGGGAGGGGCAGGGACATGGGAGTGGCAGGGACTGGGGAGGGGACTGGGGACATGGGAGGGGCAGGGACTTGGGAGGGGAGTCGGGACATGGGAGGGGCAGGGACTGGGGAGGGGACTGGGGACTTGGGAGGGGCAGGGACTTGGGAGGGGACTGAGAAATGGGAGGGGCAGGGACTGGGGAGGGGACTGGGGACTTGGGAGGGGCAGGGACTTGGGAGGGGACTGGAGAAATGGGAGGGGCAGGGACTTGGGAGGGGACTGTGGAAATGGGAGGGGCAGGGACTAGGGAGGGGATTGGGGACATGGGAGGGGCAGGGACTTGGGAGTGGCAGGGACTGGGAGGGGAATGGGGACATGGGAGGGGCAGGGACTTGGGAGGGGACTGGGGACATGGGAGGGGTACGGACTTTGGAGGTGACTGGGGACATGGGAGGGGCAGGGAGTTGGGAGGGGCAGGGACTGGGGAGGGGACTGGGGACATGGGAGGGGCAGGGACTGGGGAGGGGACTTGGGACTTGGGAGGGGCAGGGACTTTGGCGGGGAATGGTTACATGGGAGGAGCAGGGACTTGGTAGGGATTGGGAAATGGGAGGGGCAGGGAATTGGGAGGGGACGGGAGACATGGGAGGGGCAGGGAGTTTGGAGTGGTAGGGACTGGAGAGGGGTCTGGGGACATGGGAGGGGCAGGACTTGGGAGGGGATTGGGGACGTGGGAGGGGCAGGGACTTGGGAGTGGCAGGGACTGGGGAGGAAACTGGAGACATGGGAGGGGCAGGGACTTGGGAGGGGATTGGGGAAATGGGAGGGGCAGGGAATTGGGAGGGGACGGGAGACATGGGAGGGGCAGGGAGTTGGGAGTGGTAGGGACTGGGGAGGGGTCTGGGGACATGGGAGGGGCAGGGACTTGGGAGGGGATTGGGGACTTGGGAGGGGCAGGGACTTGGGAGTGGCAGGGACTGGGGAGGAAACTGGAGACATGGGAGGGGCAGGGACTTGGGAGGGGATTGGGACTTTCCAGGGGCAGGGACTTGGGAGGGGACTGGGGACATGGGAGGGGCAGGGACTGGGGAAGGGACTGGGGACAAGGGAGGTTCAGGGACATGGGAGGGGCAGGGACTGGGGAGGGGACTGGGACTTTCCAGGGGCAGGGACTGGGGAGGGGACTGGGGACTTGGGAGGGGCAGGGATTTGGGAGGGGACTGGAGAAATGGGAGGGGCAGGGACTTGGGAGGGGACTGTGGAAATGGGAGGGGCAGGGACTAGGGAGGGGATTGGGGACATGGGAGGGGCAGGGACTTGGGAGTGGCAGGGACTGGGGAGGGGACTGGGGACATGGGAGGGGCAGGGACTTGGGAGGGGAGGGGACTGGGGAGGGGACTGGGGAAATGGGAGAGGCAGGAACTGGGGAGGGGACTGGGGACATTGGAGGGACAGGGACTTGGGAGGGGCAGGGACTTGGGAGGGGACTGGGGACATGGGAGGGGCACGGACTTTGAAGGTGACTGGGGACATGGGAGGGGCAGGGACCTTGGGAGGGGCAGGACTCGGGAGGGGACTGGGGACATGGGAGGGGCAGGGACTGGGGAGGGGACTTGGGACTTGGAGGGGCAGGGACTTGGGAGGTGACAGGGGACATGGGAGGGGCAAGGACTGGGGAGGGGACTGGGGACTTGGGAGGGGACTGGGGACTTGGGTGGGGACTGGGGACATGGGAGGGGCAGGGACTGGGGAGGGGACTGGGCACAAGGGAGGGGCAGGGACTTGGGAGGGGACTGGGGACTTGGGAGGGGACTGGGGACATGGGAGGGTCACGGACTTGGGAGGGGACTGGGGAAATGGGAGGGGCAGGGACTAGGGAGGGGATTGGGGACATGGGAGGGGCAGGGACTTGGGAGTGGCAGGGACTGGGGAGGAAACTGGAGACATGGGAGGGGCAGGGGATTGGGACTTTCCAGGGGCAGGGACTTGGGAGGGGACTGGGGACATGGGAGGGGCAGGGACTTGGGTGGGGAGTCGGGACATGGGAGCGTCAGGGACTGGGGAGGGGACTGGGGACTTGGGAGGGGCAGGGACTTGGGAGGGGACTGGAGAAATGGGAGGGGCAGGGACTTGGGAGGAGACTGTGGAAATGGGAGGGGCAGGGACTAGGGAGGGGATTGGGGACATGGAGGGGCAGGGACTTGGGAGTGGCAGGGACTGGGGAGGGGACTGGGGACATGGGAGGGGCAGGGGACTTGGTAGGGGCAGGGACTTGGGAGGGGGACTGGGGACATGGGAGGGATACGGACTTTGGAGGTGACTGGGGACATGGGAGGGGCAGGGAGTTGGGAGGGGCAGGGACTGGGGAGGGGACTGGGGACATGGGAGGGGCAGGGACTGGGGAGGGGAATGGGGACATGGGAGGAGCAGGGACTTGGTAGAGGATTGGGGAAATGGGAGGGGCAGGGAATTGGGAGGGGACGGGAGACATGGGAGGGGCAGGGAGTTGGGAGTGGTAGGGACTGGGGAGGGGTCTGGGGACATGGGAGGGGCAGGGACTTGGGAGGGGATTGGGGACGTGGCAGGGGCAGGGACTTGGGAGTGACAGGGACTGGGGAGGAAACTGGAGACATGGAGGGGCAGGGACTTGGGAGGGGATTGGGGAAATGGGAGGGGCAGGGAATTGGGAGGGGATGGGAGACATGGGAGGGGCAGGGATTTGGGAGTGGTAGGGACTGGGGAGGGTCTGGGGACATGGGAGGGGCAGGGACTTGGGAGGGGATTGGGGACTTGGGAGGGGCAGGGACTTGGGAGTGGCAGGGACTGGGGAGGAAACTGGAGACATGGGAGGGGCAGGGACTTGGGAGGGGATTGGGACTTTCCAGGGGCAGGGACTTGGGAGGGGACTGGGGACATGGGAGGGGAAGGGACTGGGGACAAGGAGGTTCAGGGACATGGGAGGGGCAGGGACTGGGGAGGGGACTGGGACTTTCCAGGGGCAGGGACTGGGGAGGGGACTGGGGACTTGGGAGGGGCAGGGATTTTGGGAGGGGACTGGAGAAATGGGAGGGGCAGGGACTTGGGAGGGGACTGTGGAAATGGGAGGGGCAGGGACTAGGGAGGGGATTGAGGACATGGGAGGGGCATGGACTTGGGAGTGGCAGGGACTGGGGAGGGGACTGGGGACATGGGAGGGGCAGGGACTTGGGAGGGGAGGGGACTGGGAAATGGGAGAGGCAGGAACTGGGGAGGGGGACTGGGGACATTGGAGGGACAGGGACTTGGGAGGGGCAGGGACTTGGGAGGGGACTGGGGACATGGGAGGGGCACGGACTTTGAAGGTGACTGGGGACATGGGAGGGGCAGGGACTTGGGAGGGGCAGGGACTGGGGAGGGGACTGGGGACATCGGAGGGGCAGGGACTGGGGAGGGGACTTGGGACTTGGGAGGGGCAGGGACTTGGGCGGGAATGGAACATGGGAGTAGCAGGGACTTGGTAGGGGATTGGGGACTTGGGAGGGCCAGGGACTGGGAGGGGACTGGGGACATGGGAGGGGCAGGGACTAGGGAGGGGCAGGGACTGGGAAAGGGACTAGGGACATGGGAGGGGACTGGGGACTTGGGAGGGCCAGGGACTTGGGAGGGGATTGGGGACATGGGTGGGGCAGGGACTTGGGAGGGGCAGGGACAGGGGAGGGGCAGGGTCTTGGGAGGGGAATGGGGAAATGGGCGGGGCAGGGACTTGGGAGTGGCAGGGACTGGGGAAGGGACTGGGGAATTGGGAGGGTCAAGGCTTGGGAAGGACAGGGACTTGGGTGGGGACTGGGGACATGGAAGGGGGCAGGGACTTGGGAGGGGACTGGGGACTTGGGAGGGGCAGGGACTTGGGTGGGGACTGGGGACATGGAGGGGCAGGGACTGGGGAGTGGACTGGGACATGGGAGGGGCAGGGACAGGGGAGTGGCAGGGACTGGGAGGGGACTGGGACATGGGAGGGGCAGGTACTTAGGAGGGGAGGGGCCTGGGGAGGGAACTGGGGAAATGGGAGAGGCAGGGACTGGGGAGGGGACTGGGGACATTGGAGGGGCAGGGACTTGGGAGTGGCAGGGACTGGGGAGGGACTGGGGACATGGGAGGGGCAGGGACTTGGGAGGGGCAGGGACTTGGGAGGGGACTGGGGACATGGGAGGGGCAAGGACTGGGGAGGGGACTTGGGAGGGGCAGGGACTTGGGCGGGGAATGGGGACATGGGAGGAGCAGGGACTTGGTAGGGGATTGGGGAAATGGGAGGGGCAGGGACTGGGGAGGGGACTGGGGACATGGGAGGGGCAAGTACTTGGGAGGTGACTGGGGGACATGGGAGGGGCAAGGACAGGGGAGGGGACTGGGGACCTGGGAGGAGACTGGGGACTTGGGTGGGGACTGGGGACATGGGAGGGCAGGGACTGGGGAGGGGACTGGGCACAAGGGAGGGGCAGGGACTTGGGAGGGGACTGGGGAAATGGGAGGGGCACGGACTTGGGAGGGACTGGGGAAATGGGAGGGGCAGGGGACTAGGGAGGGGATTGGGGACATGGAGGGGCAGGGACTTGGGAGTGGCAGGGACTGGGGAGGAAACTGGAGACATGGGAGGGGCAGGGACTTAGGAGGGGATTGGGACTTTCCAGGGGCAGGGACTTGGGAGGGGACTGGGGACATGGGAGGGGCAGGGACTTGGGTGGGGAGTCGGGACATGGGAGCGGCAGGGACTGGGGAGGGGACTGGGGACTTGGGAGGGGCAGGGACTTGTGAGGGGACTGGAGAAATGGGAGGGGCAGGGACTTGGGAGGAGACTGTGGAAATGGGAGGGGCAGGGACTAGGGAGGGGATTGGGGACATGGGAGGGGCAGGGACTTGGTAGGGGAGGGGACTGGGGAAATAGGAGAGGCAGGAACTGGGGAGGGGACTGGGGACATTGGAGGGGCAGGGACTTGGGAGGGGCAGGGACTTGGGAGGGGACTGGGGACATGGGAGGGGTACGGACTTTGGAGGTGACTGGGGACATGGGAGGGGCAGGGAGTTGGGAGGGGCAGGGACTGGGGAGGGGACTGGGGACATGGGAGGGGCAGGGACTGGGGAGGGGACTTGGGACTTGGGCGGGGCAGGGACTTTGGCGGGGAATCGTTACATGGGAGGAGCAGGGACTTGGTAGGGGATTGGGGAAATGGGAGGGGCAGGGAATTGGGAGGGGACGGGAGACATGGGAGGGGCAGGGAGTTTGGAGTGGTAGGGACTGGAGAGGGGTCTGGGGACATGGGAGGGGCAGGGACTTGGGAGGGGATTGGGGACGTGGGAGGGGCAGGGACTTGGGAGTGGCAGGGACTGGGGAGGAAACTGGAGACATGGGAGGGGCAGGGACTTGGGAGGGGATTGGGGAAATGGGAGGGGCAGGGAATTGGGAGGGGACGGGAGACATGGGAGGGGCAGGGAGTTGGGAGTGGTAGGGACTGGGGAGGGGTCTGGGGACATGGGAGGGGCAGGGACTTGGGAGGGGATTGGGGACTTGGGAGGGGCAGGGACTTGGGAGTGGCAGGGACTGGGGAGGAAACTGGAGACATGGGAGGGGCAGGGACTTGGGAGGGGATTGGGACTTTCCAGGGGCAGGGACTTGGGAGGGGACTGGGGACATGGGAGGGGCAGGGACTGGGGAAGGGACTGGGGACAAGGGAGGTTCAGGGACATGGGAGGGGCAGGGACTGGGGAGGGGACTGGGACTTTCCAGGGGCAGGGACTGGGGAGGGGACTGGGGACTTGGGAGGGGCAGGGATTTGGGAGGGGACTGGAGAAATGGGAGGGGCAGGGACTTGGGAGGGGACTGTGGAAATGGGAGGGGCAGGGACTAGGGAGGGGATTGGGGACATGGGAGGGGCAGGGACTTGGGAGTGGCAGGGACTGGGGAGGGGACTGGGGACATGGGAGGGGCAGGGACTTGGGAGGGGAGGGGACTGGGGAGGGGACTGGGGAAATGGGAGAGGCAGGAACTGGGGAGGGGACTGGGGACATTGGAGGGACAGGGACTTGGGAGGGGCAGGGACTTGGGAGGGGACTGGGGACATGGGAGGGGCACGGACTTTGAAGGTGACTGGGGACATGGGAGGGGCAGGGACTTGGGAGGGGCAGGGACTCGGGAGGGGACTGGGGACATGGGAGGGGCAGGGACTGGGGAGGGGACTTGGGACTTGGGAGGGGCAGGGACTTGGGAGGTGACTGGGGACATGGGAGGGGCAAGGACTGGGGAGGGGACTGGGGACTTGGGAGGGGACTGGGGACTTGGGTGGGGACTGGGGACATGGGAGGGGCAGGGACTGGGGAGGGGACTGGGCACAAGGGAGGGGCAGGGACTTGGGAGGGGACTGGGGACTTGGGAGGGGACTGGGGACATGGGAGGGGCACGGACTTGGGATGGGACTGGGGAAATGGGAGGGGCAGGGACTAGGGAGGGGATTGGGGACATGGGAGGGGCAGGGACTTGGGAGTGGCAGGGACTGGGGAGGAAACTGGAGACATGGGAGGGGGAGGGGATTGGGACTTTCCAGGGGCAGGGACTTGGGAGGGGACTGGGGACATGGGAGGGGCAGGGACTTGGTAGGGGAGGGGGACTGGGGAAATAGGAGAGGCAGGAACTGGGGAGGGGACTGGGGACATTGGAGGGGCAGGGACTTGGGAGGGGCAGGGACTTGGGAGGGGACTGGGGACATGGGAGGGGTACGGACTTTGGAGGTGACTGGGGACATGGGAGGGGCAGGGAGTTGGGAGGGGCAGGGACTGGGGAGGGGACTGGGGACATGGGAGGGGCAGGGACTGGGGAGGGGACTTGGGACTTGGGAGGGGCAGGGACTTTGGCGGGGAATGGGGACATGGGAGGAGCAGGGACTTGGTAGAGGATTGGGGAAATGGGAGGGGCAGGGAATTGGGAGGGGACGGGAGACATGGGAGGGGCAGGGAGTTGGGAGTGGTAGGGACTGGGGAGGGGTCTGGGGACATGGGAGGGGCAGGGACTTGGGAGGGGATTGGGGACGTGGGAGGGGCAGGGACTTGGGAGTGACAGGGACTGGGGAGGAAACTGGAGACATGGGAGGGGCAGGGACTTGGGAGGGGATTGGGGAAATGGGAGGGGCAGGGAATTGGGAGGGGACGGGAGACATGGGAGGGGCAGGGAGTTGGGAGTGGTAGGGACTGGGGAGGGGTCTGGGGACATGGGAGGGGCAGGGACTTGGGAGGGGATTGGGGACTTGGGAGGGGCAGGGACTTGGGAGTGGCAGGGACTGGGGAGGAAACTGGAGACATGGGAGGGGCAGGGACTTGGGAGGGGATTGGGACTTTCCAGGGGCAGGGACTTGGGAGGGGACTGGGGACATGGGAGGGGCAGGGACTGGGGAAGGGACTGGGGACAAGGGAGGTTCAGGGACATGGGAGGGGCAGGGACTGGGGAGGGGACTGGGACTTTCCAGGGGCAGGGACTGGGGAGGGGACTGGGGACTTGGGAGGGGCAGGGATTTGGGAGGGGACTGGAGAAATGGGAGGGGCAGGGACTTGGGAGGGGACTGTGGAAATGGGAGGGGCAGGGACTAGGGAGGGGATTGGGGACATGGGAGGGGCAGGGACTTGGGAGTGGCAGGGACTGGGGAGGGGACTGGGGACATGGGAGGGGCAGGGACTTGGGAGGGGAGGGGACTGGGGAGGGGACTGGGGAAATGGGAGAGGCAGGAACTGGGGAGGGGACTGGGGACATTGGAGGGACAGGGACTTGGGAGGGGCAGGGACTTGGGAGGGGACTGGGGACATGGGAGGGGCACGGACTTTGAAGGTGACTGGGGACATGGGAGGGGCAGGGACTTGGGAGGGGCAGGGACTCGGGAGGGGACTGGGGACATGGGAGGGGCAGGGACTGGGGAGGGGACTTGGGACTTGGGAGGGGCAGGGACTTGGGAGGTGACTGGGGACATGGGAGGGGCAGGGAATTGGGAGGGGATTGGGGACGTGGGAGGGGCAGGGACTTGGGAGTGGCAGGGACTGGGGAGGAAACTGGAGACATGGGAGGGGCAGGGACTTGGGAGGGGATTGGGGAAATGGGAGGGGCAGGGAATTGGGAGGGGACGGGAGACATGGGAGGGGCAGGGAGTTGGGAGTGGTAGGGACTGGGGAGGGGTCTGGGGACATGGGAGGGGCAGGGACTTGGGAGGGGATTGGGGACTTGGGAGGGGCAGGGACTTGGGAGTGGCAGGGACTGGGGAGGAAACTGGAGACATGGGAGGGGCAGGGACTTGGGAGGGGATTGGGACTTTCCAGGGGCAGGGACTTGGGAGGGGACTGGGGACATGGGAGGGGCAGGGACTGGGGAAGGGACTGGGGACAAGGGAGGTTCAGGGACATGGGAGGGGCAGGGACTGGGGAGGGGACTGGGACTTTCCAGGGGCAGGAACTGGGGAGGGGACTGGGGACTTGGGAGGGGCAGGGATTTGGGAGGGGACTGGAGAAATGGGAGGGGCAGGGACTTGGGAGGGGACTGTGGAAATGGGAGGGGCAGGGACTAGGGAGGGGACTGGGGACATGGGAGGGGCAGGGACTTGGGAGGAGGGGACTGGGGAGGGGACTGGGGACATGGGAGGGGCAGGGACTTGGGAGGGGAGGGGACTGGGGAGGGGACTGGGGAAATGGGAGAGGCAGGAACTGGGGAGGGGACTGGGGACATTGGAGGGACAGGGACTTGGGAGGGGCAGGGACTTGGGAGGGGACTGGGGACATGGGAGGGGCACAAACTTTGAAGGTGACTGGGGACATGGGAGGGGCAGGGACTTGGGAGGGGCAGGGACTCGGGAGGGGACTGGGGACATGGGAGGGGCAGGGACTGGGGAGGGGACTTGGGACTTGGGAGGGGCAGGGACTTGGGAGGTGACTGGGGACATGGGAGGGGCAAGGACTGGGGAGGGGACTGGGGACTTGGGTGGGGACTGGGGACATGGGAGGGGCAGGGACTGGGGAGGGGACTGGGCACAAGGGAGGGGCAGGGACTTGGGAGGGGACTGGGGACTTGGGAGGGGACTGGGGACATGGGAGGGGCACGGACTTGGGAGGGGACTGGGGAAATGGGAGGGGCAGGGACTAGGGAGGGGATTGGGGACATGGGAGGGGCAGGGACTTGGGAGTGGCAGGGACTGGGGAGGAAACTGGAGACATGGGAGGGGGAGGGGATTGGGACTTTCCAGGGGCAGGGACTTGGGAGGGGACTGGGGACATGGGAGGGGCAGGGACTTGGTAGGGGAGGGGACTGGGGAAATAGGAGAGGCAGGAACTGGGGAGGGGACTGGGGACATTGGAGGGGCAGGGACTTGGGAGGGGCAGGGACTTGGGAGGGGACTGGGGACATGGGAGGGGTACGGACTTTGGAGGTGACTGGGGACATGGGAGGGGCAGGGAGTTGGGAGGGGCAGGGACTGGGGAGGGGACTGGGGACATGGGAGGGGCAGGGACTGGGGAGGGGACTTGGGACTTGGGAGGGGCAGGGACTTTGGCGGGGAATGGGGACATGGGAGGAGCAGGGACTTGGTAGAGGATTGGGGAAATGGGAGGGGCAGGGAATTGGGAGGGGACGGGAGACATGGGAGGGGCAGGGAGTTGGGAGTGGTAGGGACTGGGGAGGGGTCTGGGGACATGGGAGGGGCAGGGACTTAGGAGGGGATTGGGGACGTGGGAGGGGCAGGGACTTGGGAGTGACAGGGACTGGGGAGGAAACTGGAGACATGGGAGGGGCAGGGACTTGGGAGGGGATTGGGGAAATGGGAGGGGCAGGGAATTGGGAGGGGACGGGAGACATGGGAGGGGCAGGGAGTTGGGAGTGGTAGGGACTGGGGAGGGGTCTGGGGACATGGGAGGGGCAGGGACTTGGGAGGGGATTGGGGACTTGGGAGGGGCAGGGACTTGGGAGTGGCAGGGACTGGGGAGGAAACTGGAGACATGGGAGGGGCAGGGACTTGGGAGGGGATTGGGACTTTCCAGGGGCAGGGACTTGGGAGGGGACTGGGGACATGGGAGGGGCAGGGACTGGGGAAGGGACTGGGGACAAGGGAGGTTCAGGGACATGGGAGGGGCAGGGACTGGGGAGGGGACTGGGACTTTCCAGGGGCAGGGACTGGGGAGGGGACTGGGGACTTGGGAGGGGCAGGGATTTGGGAGGGGACTGGAGAAATGGGAGGGGCAGGGACTTGGGAGGGGACTGTGGAAATGGGAGGGGCAGGGACTAGGGAGGGGATTGGGGACATGGGAGGGGCAGGGACTTGGGAGTGGCAGGGACTGGGGAGGGGACTGGGGACATGGGAGGGGCAGGGACTTGGGAGGGGAGGGGACTGGGGAGGGGACTGGGGAAATGGGAGAGGCAGGAACTGGGGAGGGGACTGGGGACATTGGAGGGGAAGGGACTGGGGAGGTGCAGGAACTGGGTAGGGGAGTGGGGACATGGGAGGGGAAGGGACTTGGGAGGGGCAAGGACTTGGGAGGGGACTGGGGACATGGGAAGGGACTGGGGACATGGGAGGGGCAGGGACTTGGGAGGGGCAGGGACTGGGAAGGGGACTAGGGACATGGGAGGGGACTGGGGACTTGGGAGGGCCAGGGACTTGGGAGGGGATTGGGGACATGGGTGGGGCAGGGACTTGGAAGGGGCAGGGACAGGGGAGGGGCAGGGACTTGGGAGGGGAATGGGGAAATGGGCGGGGCAGGGACTTGGGAGTGGCAGGGACTGGGGAAGGGACTGGGGAATTGGGAGGGGCAAGGCTTGGGAAGGACACGGACTTGGGAGGGGACTGGGGACATGGAAGGGGCAGGGACTGGGGAGGGGACTGGGGACTTGGGAGGGGCAGGGACTGGGGAGTGGACTGGGGATATGGGAGGGGCAGGGACATGGGAGTGGCAGGGACTGGGGAGGGGCAGGGACTGGGGAGGGGACTAGGGAGGGGCAGGGACTTGGGTGGGGGATTGGGGAAATGGGAGGGGCAGGGACTGGGGAGGGGACTGGGGATATGGGAGGGGCAGGGACTTGGGAGGTGACTGGAGACATTGGAGGGGCAAGGACTGGGGAGGGGACTGGGGATTTGGGCGAGGCAGGGACTTGGGAGTGGCAGGGACTGGGGTGGGGAGTGGGGAAATGGGAGGGGCAGGGACTGGGGAGGGGCAGGGACTGGGGAGGGGACTGGGGACATGGGAGGGGCAGGTAATTTGTAGTGGCTGGGACTGGGGAGGGGACTGGGGACAAGGGAGGGTCAGAGACTTGGGAGGGGACTGGGGACTTGGGAGGGGCAGGGAGTTGGGTAGGGACTGGGGACATGGGAGGGTCAGGGACTGGGGAGGGGACTGGGGACTTGGGAGGGGACTGGGGACATGGGAGGTGCAAGGATTGTTAGGGGACTGGGGACATGAGAGGGGCAGGGACTTGGGAGTGGCAGGGACTTGGTAGGGGATTGGGGAAATGGGAGGGGCAGGGAATTGGGAGGGGACGGGAGACATGGCAGGGGCAGGGAGTTGGGAGTGGTAGGGACTGGGGAGGGGACTGGGGACATGGGAGGGGCAGGGACTGGGGAAGGGACTGTGGACAAGAGAGGGTCAGGGACATGGGAGGGGCAGGGACTGGGGAGGGGACTGGCGACATGGGAGGTTCAGGGACTTGGGAGGGGACTGGGGACTTGGGAGGGGCAGGGACTTGGGTGGGGAGTCGGGACATGGGAGGGGCAGGGACTGGGGAGGGGACTGGGGACTTGGGAGGGGCAGGGACTTGGGAGAAGACTGGAGAAATGGGAGGGGCAGGGACTTGGGAGGGGACTGTGGAAATGGGAGGGGCAGGGACTAGGGAGGGGATTGGGGACATGGGAGGGGCAGGGACTTGGGAGTGGCAGGGACTGGGGAGGGGACTGGGGACATGGGAGGGGCAGGGACTTGGTAGAAGAGGGGACTGGGGAAATAGGAGAGGCAGGAACTGGGGAGGGGACTGGGGACATTGGAGGGGCAGGGACTTGGGAGGGGCAGGGACTTGGGAGGGGACTGGGGACATGGGAGGGGCACGGACTTTGGAGGTGACTGGGGACATGGGAGGGGCAGGGACTTGGGAGGGGCAGGGACTGGGGAGGGGACTGGGGACATGGGAGGGGCAGGGACTGGGGAGGGGACTTGGGACTTGGAAGGGGCAGGGACTTTGGCGGGGAATGGGGACATGGGAGGAGCAGGGACTTGGTAGGGGATTGGGGAAATGGGAGGGGCAGGGAATTGGGAGGGGACGGGAGACATGGGAGGGGCAGGGAGTTGGGAGTGGTAGGGACTATGGAGGGGTCTGGGGACATGGGAGGGGCAGGGACTTGGGAGGGGCAGGGACTTAGGAGGGGATTGGGGACATGGGAGGGGCAGGGACTGGGGAGGGGACTGGGGACTTGGGAGAGGCAGGGACTTAGAAGGGGACTGGGGACATGGGAGGGGCAGGGACTTGGGAGGGGACTGGGGACATGGGAGGGGATTGGGGACTTGGGAGGGGACTGGGGACATGGGAGGGGCAGGGACTTGGGAGGGGATTGGGGACATGGGAGGGGCAGGGACTTGGGAGTGGCAGGGACTGGGGAGGGGACTGGGGACATGGGAGGGGCAGGGACTAGGGAGGGGATTGGGGACATGGGAGGGGCAGGGACTTGGGAGTGGCAGGGACTGGAGAGGGGACTGGGGACATGGGAGGGGCAGGGACTTGGGAGGGGAGGGGACTGGGGAGGGGACTGGGGAAATGGGAGAGGCAGGGACTGGGGAGGGGACTGGGGACATTGGAGGGGCAGGGACTTGGGAGTGGCAGGGACTGGGGAGGGGACTGGGGACATGGGAGGGGCAGGGACTTGGGAGGGGAGTCGGGACATGGGAGGGGCAGGGACTGGGGAGGGGACTGGGGACTTGGGAGGGGCAGGGACTTGGGAGGGGACTGGAGAAATGGGAGGGGCAGGGACTGGGGAGGGGACTGGGGACTTGGGAGGGGCAGGGACTTGGGAGGGGACTGGAGAAATGGGAGGGGCAGGGACTTGGGAGGGGACTGTGGAAATGGGAGGGGCAGGGACTAGGGAGGGGATTGGGGACATGGGAGGGGCAGGGACTTGGGAGTGGCAGGGACTGGGGACGGGAATGGGGACATGGGAGGGGCAGGGACTTGGTAGGGGAGTGGACTGGGGAAATAGGAGAGGCAGGAACTGGGGAGGGGACTGGGGACATTGGAGGGGCAGGGACTTGGGAGGGGCAGGGACTTGGGAGGGGACTGGGGACATGGGAGGGGCACGGACTTTGGAGGTGACTGGGGACATGGGAGGGGCAGGGACTTGGGAGGGGCAGGGACTGGGGAGGGGACTGGGGACATGGGAGGGGCAGGGACTGGGGAGGGGACTTGGGACTTGGGAGGGGCAGGGACTTTGGCGGGGAATGGGGACATGGGAGGAGCAGGGACTTGGTAGGGGATCGGGGAAATGGGAGGGACAGGGAATTGGGAGGGGACGGGAGACATGGGAGGGGCAGGGAGTTGGGAGTGGTAGGGACTGGGGAGGGGTCTGGGGACATGGGAGGGGCAGGGACTTGGGAGGGGCAGGGACTTAGGAGGGGACTGGGGAGATGGGAGGAGCAGGGAGTGGGGAGGGGACTGGGGACTTGGGAGAGGCAGGGACTTAGGAGGGGACTGGGGACAAGGGAGGGGCAGGGAATTGGGAGGGGACTGGGGACATGGGAGGGGATTGGGGACTTGGGAGGGGACTGGGGACATGGGAGGGGATTGGGGACTTGGGAGGGGACTGGGGATATGGGA
Organism: Neomorphus geoffroyi; assembly: GCA_033558235.1. NCBI lineage: Eukaryota > Metazoa > Chordata > Aves > Cuculiformes > Neomorphidae > Neomorphus > Neomorphus geoffroyi. The sequence continues at coordinate 54,557 of JAUMJM010000276.1, forward strand.
GGGGCAGGGACTTGGGAGGGGATTGGGACTTTCCAGGGGCAGGGACTTGGGAGGGGACTGGGGAGTTGGGAGGGGCAGGGATTTGGGTGGGGACTGGAGACATGGGAGGGGCAGGGACTGGGGAGTGGACTGGGGACATGGGAGGGGCAGGGACATGGGAGTGGCAGGGACTGGGCAGGGGCAGGGACTGGGGAGGGGACTAGGGAGGGGCAGGGACTTGGGTGGGGAATGGGGACATGGGAGTGGCAGGGACTTGAGAGGGGACTGGGGACTTGGGAGGGGCAGGGACTTGGGAGGGGACTGGAGACATGGGAGGGGCAGGGAGTTGGGAGTGGTAGGGACTGGGGAGGGGACTGGGGACATGGGAGGGGCAGGGACTTGGGAGGGGCAGGGACTTAGGAGGGGACTGGGGACATGGGAGGGGCAGGGACTTGGGAGGGGGCAGGGGACGTGGGAGGGGACTGGAGACATGGGAGGGGCAGGGACTTGGGAGGGGCAGGGACTGGGGAGGGGACTGGAGACATGGGAGGGGCAGGGACTTGGGAGGGGCAGGGACTTGGGAGGGGACTGGGGACATGGGAGGGGCAGGGACTTGGGAGGGAGCAGGGGACATGGGAGTGGCAGGGACTTGGGAGGGAACTGTGGACATTGGAGGGGCACGGACTGGGGAGGTGCAGGAACTGGGTAGGGGAGTGGGGACATGGGAGGGGAAGGGACTTGGGAGGGGCAAGGACTTGGGAGGGGACTGGGGACATGGGAGGGGACTGGGGACATGGGAGGGGCAGGGACTGGGAAGGGGACTACGGACATGGGAGGGGACTGGGGACTTTGGAGGGCCAGGGACTTGGGAGGGGATTGGGGACATGGGTGGGGCAGGGACTTGGTAGGGGCAGGGACAGGGGAGGGGCAGGGACTTGGGAGGGGAATGGGGAAATGGGCGGGGCAGGGACTTGGGAGTGGCAGGGACTGGGGAAGGGACTGGGGAATTGGGAGGGGCAAGGCTTGGGAAGGACAAGGACTTGGGAGGGGACTGGGGACATGGAAGGGGCAGGGACTGGGGAGGGGACTGGGGACTTGGGAGGGGCAGGGACTTGGGTGGGGACTGGGGACATGGGAGGGGCAGGGACTGGGGAGGGGACTGGGCACAAGGGAGGGGCAGGGACTTGGGAGGTGACTGGGGACTTGGGAGGGGACTGGGGACATGGGAGGGGCACGGACTTGGGAGGGGACTGGGGAAATGGGAGGGGCAGGGACTAGGGAGGGGATTGGGGACATGGGAGGGGCAGGGACTTGGGAGTGGCAGGGACTGGGGAGGAAACTGGAGACATGGGAGGGGCAGGGACTTGGGAGGGGATTGGGACTTTCCAGGGGCAGGGACTTGGGAGGGGACTGGGGACATGGGAGGGGCAGGGACTTGGGTTGGGAGTCGGGACATGGGAGCGGCAGGGACTGGGGAGGGGACTGGGGACTTGGGAGGGGCAGGGACTTGGGAGGGGACTGGAGAAATGGGAGGGGCAGGGACTTGGGAGGAGACTGTGGAAATGGGAGGGGCAGGGACTAGGGAGGGGATTGGGGACATGGGAGGGGCAGGGACTTGGGAGTGGCAGGGACTGGGGAGGGGACTGGGGACATGGGAGGGGCAGGGACTTGGTAGGGGAGGGGACTGGGGAAATAGGAGAGGCAGGAACTGGGGAGGGGACTGGGGACATTGGAGGGGCAGGGACTTGGGAGGGGCAGGGACTTGGGAGGGGACTGGGGACATGGGAGTGGTACGGACTTTGGAGGTGACTGGGGACATGGGAGGGGCAGGGAGTTGGGAGGGGCAGGGACTGGGGAGGGGACTGGGGACATGGGAGGGGCAGGGACTGGGGAGGGGACTTGGGACTTGGGAGGGGCAGGGACTTTGGCGGGGAATGGGGACATGGGAGGAGCAGGGACTTGGGAGGGGACTGGGGACATGGGAGGGGACTGGAGACATGGGAGGGGCAGGGACTTGGGAGGGGCAGGGACTGGGGAGGGGACTGGAGACATGGGAGGGGCAGGGACTTGGGAGGGGCAGGGACTTGGGAGGGGACTGGGGACATGGGAGGGGCAGGGACTTGGGAGGGGACTGGGGACATGGGAGTGGCAGGGACTTGGGAGGGAACTGTGGACATTGGAGGGGCAGGGACTGGGGAGGTGCAGGAACTGGGTAGGGGAGTGGGGACATGGGAGGGGAAGGGACTTGGGAGGGGCAAGGACTTGGGAGGGGACTGGGGACATGGGAAGGGGACTAGGGACATGGGAGGGGACTGGGGACTTGGGAGGGCCAGGGACTTGGGAGGGGATTGGGGACATGTGTGGGGCAGGGACTTGGGAGGGGCAGGGACAGGGGAGGGGCAGGGACTTGGGAGGGGAATGGGGAAATGGGCGGGGCAGGGACTTGGGAGTGGCAGGGACTGGGGAAGGGACTGGGGAATTGGGAGGGGCAAGGCTTGGGAAGGACAGGGACTTGGGAGGGGACTGGGGACATGGAAGGGGCAGGGACTTGGGAGGGGACTGGGGACTTGGGAGGGGCAGGGACTGGGGAGTGGACTGGGGACATGGGAGGGGCAGGGACATGGGAGTTGCAGGGACTGGGGAGGGGCAGGGACTGGGGAGGGGACTAGGGAGGGGCAGGGACTTGGGTGGGGGATTGGGGAAATGGGAGGGGCAGGGACTGGGGAGGGGACTGGGGACATGGGAGGGGCAGGGACTTGGGAGGTGACTGGAGACATTGGAGGGGCAAGGACTGGGGAGGGGACTGGGGATTTGGGCGAGGCAGGGACTTGGGAGTGGCAGGGACTGGGGTGGGGAGTGGGGAAATGGGAGGGGCAGGGACTGGGGAGGGGCAGGGACTGGGGAGGGGACTGGGGACATGGGAGGGGCAGGTAATTTGTAGTGGCTGGGACTGGGGAGGGGACTGGGGACAAGGGAGGGTCAGAGACTTGGGAGGGGACTGGGGACTTGGGAGGGGCAGGGAGTTGGGTAGGGACTGGGGACATGGGAGGGTCAGGGACTGGGGAGGGGACTGGGGACTTGGGAGGGGACTGGGGACATGGGAGGTGCAAGGATTGGGAAGGGGACTGGGGACATGAGAGGGGCAGGGACTTGGGAGTGGCAGGGACTGGGGAGGGGACTGGGGACATGGGAGGGGCAGGGAATTGGTAGGGGATTGGGGAAATGGGAGGGGCAGGGAATTGGGAGGGGACGGGAGACATGGCAGGGGCAGGGAGTTGGGAGTGGTAGGGACTGGGGAGGGGACTGGGGACATGGGAGGGGCAGGGACTGGGGAAGGGACTGTGGACAAGAGAGGGTCAGGGACATGGGAGGGGCAGGGACTGGGGAGGGGACGGGGGACATGGGAGGTTCAGGGACTTGGGAGGGGACTGGGGACTTGGGAGGGGCAGGGACTTGGGTGGGGAGTCGGGACATGGGAGGGGCAGGGACTGGGGAGGGGACTGGGGACTTGGGAGGGGCAGGGACTTGGGAGGGGACTGGAGAAATGGGAGGGGCAGGGACTTGGGAGGGGACTGTGGAAATGGGAGGGGCAGGGACTAGGGAGGGGATTGGGGACATGGGAGGGGCAGGGACTTGGGAGTGGCAGGGACTGGGGAGGGGACTGGGGACATGGGAGGGGCAGGGACTTGGTAGGGGAGGGGACTGGGGAAATAGGAGAGGCAGGAACTGGGGAGGGGACTGGGGACATTGGAGGGGCAGGGACTTGGGAGGGGCAGGGACTTGGGAGGGGACTGGGGACATGGGAGGGGCACGGACTTTGGAGGTGACTGGGGACATGGGAGGGGCAGGGACTTGGGAGGGGCAGGGACTGGGGAGGGGACTGGGGACATGGGAGGGGCAGGGACTGGGGAGGGGACTTGGGACTTGGGAGGGGCAGGGACTTTGGCGGGGAATGGGGACATGGGAGGAGCAGGGACTTGGTAGGGGATCGGGGAAATGGGAGGGACAGGGAATTGGGAGGGGACGGGAGACATGGGAGGGGCAGGGAGTTGGGAGTGGTAGGGACTGGGGAGGGGTCTGGGGACATGGGAGGGGCAGGGACTTGGGAGGGGCAGGGACTTAGGAGGGGACTGGGGAGATGGGAGGAGCAGGGAGTGGGGAGGGGACTGGGGACTTGGGAGAGGCAGGGACTTAGGAGGGGACTGGGGACAAGGGAGGGGCAGGGAATTGGGAGGGGACTGGGGACATGGGAGGGGATTGGGGACTTGGGAGGGGACTGGGGACATGGGAGGGGATTGGGGACTTGGGAGGGGACTGGGGATATGGGAGGGGCAGGGACTTGGGAGGGGATTGGGACTTTCCAGGGGCAGGGACTTGGGAGGGGACTGGGGAGTTGGGAGGGGCAGGGATTTGGGTGGGGACTGGAGACATGGGAGGGGCAGGGACTGGGGAGTGGACTGGGGACATGGGAGGGGCAGGGACATGGGAGTGGCAGGGACTGGGCAGGGGCAGGGACTGGGGAGGGGACTAGGGAGGGGCAGGGACTTGGGTGGGGAATGGGGACATGGGAGTGGCAGGGACTTGAGAGGGGACTGGGGACTTGGGAGGGGCAGGGACTTGGGAGGGGACTGGAGACATGGGAGGGGCAGGGAGTTGGGAGTGGTAGGGACTGGGGAGGGGACTGGGGACATGGGAGGGGCAGGGACTTGGGAGGGGCAGGGACTTAGGAGGGGACTGGGGACATGGGAGGGGCAGGGACTTGGGAGGGGGCAGGGGACGTGGGAGGGGACTGGAGACATGGGAGGGGCAGGGACTTGGGAGGGGCAGGGACTGGGGAGGGGACTGGAGACATGGGAGGGGCAGGGACTTGGGAGGGGCAGGGACTTGGGAGGGGACTGGGGACATGGGAGGGGCAGGGACTTGGGAGGGAGCAGGGGACATGGGAGTGGCAGGGACTTGGGAGGGAACTGTGGACATTGGAGGGGCACGGACTGGGGAGGTGCAGGAACTGGGTAGGGGAGTGGGGACATGGGAGGGGAAGGGACTTGGGAGGGGCAAGGACTTGGGAGGGGACTGGGGACATGGGAGGGGACTGGGGACATGGGAGGGGCAGGGACTGGGAAGGGGACTACGGACATGGGAGGGGACTGGGGACTTTGGAGGGCCAGGGACTTGGGAGGGGATTGGGGACATGGGTGGGGCAGGGACTTGGTAGGGGCAGGGACAGGGGAGGGGCAGGGACTTGGGAGGGGAATGGGGAAATGGGCGGGGCAGGGACTTGGGAGTGGCAGGGACTGGGGAAGGGACTGGGGAATTGGGAGGGGCAAGGCTTGGGAAGGACAAGGACTTGGGAGGGGACTGGGGACATGGAAGGGGCAGGGACTGGGGAGGGGACTGGGGACTTGGGAGGGGCAGGGACTTGGGTGGGGACTGGGGACATGGGAGGGGCAGGGACTGGGGAGGGGACTGGGCACAAGGGAGGGGCAGGGACTTGGGAGGTGACTGGGGACTTGGGAGGGGACTGGGGACATGGGAGGGGCACGGACTTGGGAGGGGACTGGGGAAATGGGAGGGGCAGGGACTAGGGAGGGGATTGGGGACATGGGAGGGGCAGGGACTTGGGAGTGGCAGGGACTGGGGAGGAAACTGGAGACATGGGAGGGGCAGGGACTTGGGAGGGGATTGGGACTTTCCAGGGGCAGGGACTTGGGAGGGGACTGGGGACATGGGAGGGGCAGGGACTTGGGTTGGGAGTCGGGACATGGGAGCGGCAGGGACTGGGGAGGGGACTGGGGACTTGGGAGGGGCAGGGACTTGGGAGGGGACTGGAGAAATGGGAGGGGCAGGGACTTGGGAGGAGACTGTGGAAATGGGAGGGGCAGGGACTAGGGAGGGGATTGGGGACATGGGAGGGGCAGGGACTTGGGAGTGGCAGGGACTGGGGAGGGGACTGGGGACATGGGAGGGGCAGGGACTTGGTAGGGGAGGGGACTGGGGAAATAGGAGAGGCAGGAACTGGGGAGGGGACTGGGGACATTGGAGGGGCAGGGACTTGGGAGGGGCAGGGACTTGGGAGGGGACTGGGGACATGGGAGTGGTACGGACTTTGGAGGTGACTGGGGACATGGGAGGGGCAGGGAGTTGGGAGGGGCAGGGACTGGGGAGGGGACTGGGGACATGGGAGGGGCAGGGACTGGGGAGGGGACTTGGGACTTGGGAGGGGCAGGGACTTTGGCGGGGAATGGGGACATGGGAGGAGCAGGGACTTGGGAGGGGACTGGGGACATGGGAGGGGACTGGAGACATGGGAGGGGCAGGGACTTGGGAGGGGCAGGGACTGGGGAGGGGACTGGAGACATGGGAGGGGCAGGGACTTGGGAGGGGCAGGGACTTGGGAGGGGACTGGGGACATGGGAGGGGCAGGGACTTGGGAGGGGACTGGGGACATGGGAGTGGCAGGGACTTGGGAGGGAACTGTGGACATTGGAGGGGCAGGGACTGGGGAGGTGCAGGAACTGGGTAGGGGAGTGGGGACATGGGAGGGGAAGGGACTTGGGAGGGGCAAGGACTTGGGAGGGGACTGGGGACATGGGAAGGGGACTAGGGACATGGGAGGGGACTGGGGACTTGGGAGGGCCAGGGACTTGGGAGGGGATTGGGGACATGTGTGGGGCAGGGACTTGGGAGGGGCAGGGACAGGGGAGGGGCAGGGACTTGGGAGGGGAATGGGGAAATGGGCGGGGCAGGGACTTGGGAGTGGCAGGGACTGGGGAAGGGACTGGGGAATTGGGAGGGGCAAGGCTTGGGAAGGACAGGGACTTGGGAGGGGACTGGGGACATGGAAGGGGCAGGGACTTGGGAGGGGACTGGGGACTTGGGAGGGGCAGGGACTGGGGAGTGGACTGGGGACATGGGAGGGGCAGGGACATGGGAGTTGCAGGGACTGGGGAGGGGCAGGGACTGGGGAGGGGACTAGGGAGGGGCAGGGACTTGGGTGGGGGATTGGGGAAATGGGAGGGGCAGGGACTGGGGAGGGGACTGGGGACATGGGAGGGGCAGGGACTTGGGAGGTGACTGGAGACATTGGAGGGGCAAGGACTGGGGAGGGGACTGGGGATTTGGGCGAGGCAGGGACTTGGGAGTGGCAGGGACTGGGGTGGGGAGTGGGGAAATGGGAGGGGCAGGGACTGGGGAGGGGCAGGGACTGGGGAGGGGACTGGGGACATGGGAGGGGCAGGTAATTTGTAGTGGCTGGGACTGGGGAGGGGACTGGGGACAAGGGAGGGTCAGAGACTTGGGAGGGGACTGGGGACTTGGGAGGGGCAGGGAGTTGGGTAGGGACTGGGGACATGGGAGGGTCAGGGACTGGGGAGGGGACTGGGGACTTGGGAGGGGACTGGGGACATGGGAGGTGCAAGGATTGGGAAGGGGACTGGGGACATGAGAGGGGCAGGGACTTGGGAGTGGCAGGGACTGGGGAGGGGACTGGGGACATGGGAGGGGCAGGGAATTGGTAGGGGATTGGGGAAATGGGAGGGGCAGGGAATTGGGAGGGGACGGGAGACATGGCAGGGGCAGGGAGTTGGGAGTGGTAGGGACTGGGGAGGGGACTGGGGACATGGGAGGGGCAGGGACTGGGGAAGGGACTGTGGACAAGAGAGGGTCAGGGACATGGGAGGGGCAGGGACTGGGGAGGGGACGGGGGACATGGGAGGTTCAGGGACTTGGGAGGGGACTGGGGACTTGGGAGGGGCAGGGACTTGGGTGGGGAGTCGGGACATGGGAGGGGCAGGGACTGGGGAGGGGACTGGGGACTTGGGAGGGGCAGGGACTTGGGAGGGGACTGGAGAAATGGGAGGGGCAGGGACTTGGGAGGGGACTGTGGAAATGGGAGGGGCAGGGACTAGGGAGGGGATTGGGGACATGGGAGGGGCAGGGACTTGGGAGTGGCAGGGACTGGGGAGGGGACTGGGGACATGGGAGGGGCAGGGACTTGGTAGGGGAGGGGACTGGGGAAATAGGAGAGGCAGGAACTGGGGAGGGGACTGGGGACATTGGAGGGGCAGGGACTTGGGAGGGGCAGGGACTTGGGAGGGGACTGGGGACATGGGAGGGGCACGGACTTTGGAGGTGACTGGGGACATGGGAGGGGCAGGGACTTGGGAGGGGCAGGGACTGGGGAGGGGACTTGGGACTTGGGAGGGGCAGGGACTTTGGCGGGGAATGGGGACATGGGAGGAGCAGGGACTTGGTAGGGGATTGGGGAAATGGGAGGGGCAGGGAATTGGGAGGGGACGGGACATGGGAGGGGCAGGGAGTTGGGAGTGGTAGGGACTGGGGAGGGGTCTGGGGACATGGGAGGGGCAGGGACTTGGGAGGGGCAGGGACTTAGGAGGGGACTGGGGAGATGGGAGGGGCAGGGACTGGGGAGGGGACTGGGGACTTGGGAGAGGCAGGGACTTAGAAGGGGACTGGGGACATGGGAGGGGCAGGGACTTGGGAGGGGACTGGGGACATGGGAGGGGATTGGGGACTTGGGAGGGGACTGGGGACATGGGAGGGGCAGGGACTTGGGAGGGGATTGGGGACATGGGAGGGGCAGGGACTTGGGAGTGGCAGGGACTGGGGAGGGGACTGGGGACATGGGAGGGGCAGGGACTAGGGAGGGGATTGGGGACATGGGAGGGGCAGGGACTTGGGAGTGGCAGGGACTGGAGAGGGGGACTGGGGACATGGGAGGGGCAGGGACTTGGGAGGGGAGGGGACTGGGGAGGGGACTGGGGAAATGGGAGAGGCAGGGACTGGGGAGGGGACTGGGGACATTGGAGGGGCAGGGACTTGGGAGGGGATTGGGGACGTGGGAGGGGCAGGGACTTTGGAGTGGCAGGGACTGGGGAGGAAACTGGAGACATGGGAGGGGCAGGGACTTGGGAGGGGATTGGGGAAATGGGAGGGGCAGGGAATTGGGAGGGGACGGGAGACATGGGAGGGGCAGGGAGTTGGGAGTGGTAGGGACTGGGGAGGGGTCTGGGGACATGGGAGGGGCAGGGACTTGGGAGGGGATTGGGGACTTGGGAGGGGAAGGGACTTGGGAGTGGCAGGTACTTGGGAGTGGCAGGGACTGGGGAGGAAACTGGAGACATGGGAGGGGCAGGGACTTGGGAGGGGATTGGGACTTTCCAGGGGCAGGGACTTGGGAGGGGACTGGGGACATGGGAGGGGCAGGGACTGGGGAAGGGACTGGGGACAAGGGAGGTTCAGGGACATGGGAGGGGCAGGGACTGGGGAGGGGACTGGGACTTTCCAGGGGCAGGGACTGGGGAGGGGACTGGGGACTTGGGAGGGGCAGGGATTTGGGAGGGGACTGGAGAAATGGGAGGGGCAGGAACTTGGGAGGGGACTGTGGAAATGGGAGGGGCAGGGACTAGGGAGGGGATTGGGGACATGGGAGGGGCAGGGACTTGGGAGTGGCAGGGACTGGGGAGGGGACTAGGGAGGGGCAGGGACTTGGGTGGGGGATTGGGGAAATGGGAGGGGCAGGGACTGGGGAGGGGACTGGGGACATGGGAGGGGCAGGGACTTGGGAGGTGACTGGAGACATTGGAGGGGCAAGGACTGGGGAGGGGACTGGGGATTTGGGCGAGGCAGGGACTTGGGAGTGGCAGGGACTGGGGTGGGGGAGTGGGGAAATGGGAGGGGCAGGGACTGGGGAGGGGCAGGGACTGGGGAGGGGACTGGGGACATGGAGGGGCAGGTAATTTGTAGTGGCTGGGACTGGGGAGGGGGACTGGGGACAAGGGAGGGTCAGAGACTTGGGAGGGGACTGGGGACTTGGGAGGGGCAGGGAGTTGGGTAGGGACTGGGGACATGGGAGGGTCAGGGACTGGGAGGGGACTGGGGACTTGGGAGGGGACTGGGGACATGGGAGGTGCAAGGATTGGGAAGGGGACTGGGGACATGAGAGGGGCAGGGACTTGGGAGTGGCAGGGACTGGGGAGGGGACTGGGGACATGGGAGGGGCAGGGAATTGGTAGGGGATTGGGGAAATGGGAGGGGCAGGGAATTGGGAGGGGACGGGAGACATGGCAGGGGCAGGGAGTTGGGAGTGGTAGGGACTGGGGGAGGGGACTGGGGACATGGGAGGGGGCAGGGACTGGGGAAGGGACTGTGGACAAGAGAGGGTCAGGGACATGGGAGGGGCAGGGACTGGGGAGGGGACGGGGGGACATGGGAGGTTCAGGGACTTGGGAGGGGACTGGGGACTTGGGAGGGGCAGGGACTTGGGTGGGGAGTCGGGACATGGGAGGGGCAGGGACTGGGGAGGGGACTGGGGACTTGGGAGGGGCAGGGACTTGGGAGGGGACTGGAGAAATGGGAGGGGCAGGGACTTGGGAGGGGACTGTGGAAATGGGAGGGGCAGGGACTAGGGAGGGGATTGGGGACATGGGAGGGGCAGGGACTTGGGAGTGGCAGGGACTGGGGAGGGGACTGGGGACATGGGAGGGGCAGGGACTTGGTAGGGGAGGGGACTGGGGAAATAGGAGAGGCAGGAACTGGGGAGGGGACTGGGGACATTGGAGGGGCAGGGACTTGGGAGGGGCAGGGACTTGGGAGGGGACTGGGGACATGGGAGGGGGCACGGACTTTGGAGGTGACTGGGGACATGGGAGGGGCAGGGACTTGGGAGGGGCAGGGACTGGGGAGGGGACTGGGGACATGGGAGGGGCAGGGGACTGGGGAGGGGACTTGGGACTTGGGAGGGGCAGGGACTTTGGCGGGGAATGGGGACATGGGAGGAGCAGGGACTTGGTAGGGGATTGGGGAAATGGGAGGGGCAGGGGAATTGGGAGGGGACGGGACATGGGAGGGGCAGGGAGTTGGGAGTGGTAGGGACTGGGGAGGGGTCTGGGGACATGGGAGGGGCAGGGACTTGGGAGGGGCAGGGACTTAGGAGGGGACTGGGGAGATGGGAGGGGCAGGGACTGGGGAGGGGGACTGGGGACTTGGGAGAGGCAGGGACTTAGAAGGGGACTGGGGACATGGGAGGGGCAGGGACTTGGGAGGGGACTGGGGACATGGGAGGGGATTGGGGACTTGGGAGGGGACTGGGGACATGGGAGGGGCAGGGACTTGGGAGGGGATTGGGGACATGGGAGGGGCAGGGACTTGGGAGTGGCAGGGACTGGGGAGGGGACTGGGGACATGGAGGGGCAGGGACTAGGGAGGGGATTGGGGGACATGGGAGGGGCAGGGGACTTGGGAGTGGCAGGGACTGGAGAGGGGACTGGGGACATGGGAGGGGCAGGGACTTGGGAGGGGAGGGGGACTGGGGAGGGGACTGGGGAAATGGGAGAGGCAGGGACTGGGGAGGGGACTGGGGACATTGGAGGGGCAGGGACTTGGGAGGGGATTGGGGACGTGGGAGGGGCAGGGACTTTGGAGTGGCAGGGACTGGGGAGGAAACTGGAGACATGGGAGGGGCAGGGACTTGGGAGGGGATTGGGGAAATGGGAGGGGCAGGGAATTGGGAGGGGACGGGAGACATGGGAGGGGCAGGGAGTTGGGAGTGGTAGGGACTGGGGAGGGGTCTGGGGACATGGGAGGGGCAGGGACTTGGGAGGGGATTGGGGACTTGGGAGGGGAAGGGACTTGGGAGTGGCAGGTACTTGGGAGTGGCAGGGACTGGGGAGGAAACTGGAGACATGGGAGGGGCAGGGACTTGGGAGGGGATTGGGACTTTCCAGGGGGCAGGGACTTGGGAGGGGACTGGGGACATGGGAGGGGCAGGGACTGGGGAAGGGACTGGGGACAAGGGAGGTTCAGGACATGGGAGGGGCAGGGACTGGGGAGGGGACTGGGACTTTCCAGGGGCAGGGACTGGGGAGGGGACTGGGGACTTGGGAGGGGCAGGGATTTGGGAGGGGACTGGAGAAATGGGAGGGGCAGGAACTTGGGAGGGGACTGTGGAAATGGGAGGGGCAGGGACTAGGGAGGGGATTGGGGACATGGGAGGGGCAGGGACTTGGGAGTGGCAGGGACTGGGGAGGGGACTGGGGACATGGGAGGGGCAGGGACTTGGGGAGGGGAGGGGGACTGGGGAGGGGACTGGGGAAATGGGAGAGGCAGGAACTGGGGAGGGGACTGGGGACATTGGAGGGACAGGGACTTGGGAGGGGCAGGGACTTGGGAGGGGACTGGGGACATGGGAGGGGCACGGACTTTGAAGGTGACTGGGGACATGGGAGGGGCAGGGACTTGGGAGGGGGCAGGGACTGGGGAGGGGACTGGGGACATGGGAGGGGCAGGGACTGGGGAGGGGACTGGGGACTTGGGAGGGGACTGGGGACATGGGAGGTGCAAGGATTGGGAAGGGGACTGGGGACATGAGAGGGGCAGGGACTTGGGAGTGGCAGGGACTGGGGAGGGGACTGGGGGACATGGGAGGGGCAGGGACTTGGTAGGGGATTGGGGGAAATGGGAGGGGCAGGGAATTGGGAGGGGACGGGAGACATGGCAGGGGCAGGGAGTTGGGAGTGGTAGGGACTGGGGAGGGGACTGGGGACATGGGAGGGGCAGGGACTGGGGAAGGGACTGTGGACAAGAGAGGGTCAGGGACATGGGAGGGGCAGGGACTGGGGAGGGGACTGGGGACATGGGAGGTTCAGGGACTTGGGAGGGGATTGGGGACTTGGGAGGGGCAGGGACTTGGGTGGGGAGTCGGGACATGGGAGGGGGCAGGGACTGGGGAGGGGACTGGGGACTTGGGAGGGGCAGGGACTTGGGAGGGGACTGGAGAAATGGGAGGGGCAGGGACTTGGGAGGGGACTGTGGAAATGGGAGGGGCAGGGACTAGGGAGGGGATTGGGGACATGGGAGGGGCAGGGACATGGGAGGGGCAGGGACTTGGGAGGGGACTGGGGACATGGGAGGGGATTGGGGACTTGGGAGGGGACTGGGGACATGGGAGTGGCAGGGACTTGGGAGGGGATTGGGGACATGGGAGGGGCAGGGACTTGGGAGTGGGCAGGGACTGGGGAGGGGACTGGGGACATGGGAGGGGCAGGGACTAGGGAGGGATTGGGGACATGGGAGGGGCAGGGGACTTGGGAGTGGCAGGGACTGGAGAGGGGACTGGGGACATGGGAGGGGCAGGGACTTGGGAGGGGAGGGGACTGGGGAGGGGACTGGGGAAATGGGAGAGGCAGGGGACTGGGGAGGGGACTGGGGACATTGGAGGGGCAGGGACTTGGGAGGGGATTGGGGACGTGGGAGGGGCAGGGGACTTGGGAGTGGCAGGGACTGGGGAGGAAACTGGAGACATGGGAGGGGCAGGGACTTGGGAGGGGATTGGGGAAATGGGAGGGGCAGGGAATTGGGAGGGGACGGGAGACATGGGAGGGGCAGGGAGTTGGGAGTGGTAGGGACTGGGGAGGGGTCTGGGGGACATGGGAGGGGCAGGGACTTGGGAGGGGATTGGGGACTTGGGAGGGGAAGGGACTTGGGAGTGGCAGGGACTTGGGAGTGGCAGGGACTGGGGAGGAAACTGGAGACATGGGAGGGGCAGGGACTTGGGAGGGGATTGGGACTTTCCAGGGGCAGGGACTTGGGAGGGGACTGGGGACATGGGAGGGGCAGGGACTGGGGAAGGGACTGGGGGACAAGGGAGGTTCAGGGACATGGGAGGGGCAGGGACTGGGGAG